>PNEQ01072802.1:0-19121 GCA_003012365.1 Medauroidea extradentata
ATCATAATGTTGTGTAGCTAAAAAATTACAATAAATTTTGCTAGTAACAAATCCGTCTGAATGTTTGCAAGAGTCACTCAAGTATTGAACATATTCGCAGTAATTTATGACGGAGCTATGAGATTATAACTTCCCGTTACGAGACATAACATTTATTTTCTTTTTCATTATAGTGTCCACAAATATTATAATTTTTTTTCATTTTTGATACTCTCTTTGAAATTTGTCTAGTAAATTTCGACCTCTTTCTATGGAATGGCGTATTTGCATTGCTTTCGTCACATATAAGAGTTTGAGTTTTTATCATAATAGTTTCCCTAGTTCTGTAAACGAGTGTTTTTATAGTGTTATTAACGTAAAGTGTCCCACATACCTGGCACTTTTAAAGAAACTATGATGTACCACTAATGAACTCATTCAAAAATTCTCGAGAGATTCTTAACTTAAATTCTTCATTGGAATACTTGGTGTTTAAAATGAATGCTGAAAAATCATATCGCTGCCAAGGTATTACAGCAGAATTGAGTTTTCAGGAAATATCTGTAATACATACAAGGAGAGTTTTAAACAACTCAAATATAAAACATCTTAATATAAAATTTTACCTTCCATATCTTGGTGGACTTAAGACAAGTACGGAGTATTTATAATAGTTTTAATTGTCGAGGATATACAAATTATTACTCACTGTATACGATGTATATTTAATAAACCGTTACAATTCATACTCTACGAATTTTCAGCACGTACGCGATCAGCCACGTTTAGCGTTTCACGTGAATGAAAAGCTAGACTTGAAAAATGCATGGCACATCTTCAATTTAGCACGAACCTTTGAACAGGACACCCCCACTGTTCACTGCTCAGTGGGACACAACCACAGCCTTATCATTCCTGCGGTGGCCGCCTTCACTACAATGGCAGGAGACAGTACTTAGTCCGTTCTTTCTCTTGCTACCCACGCGAGAGAACCTTCTTTACTACCTGGGGGTACAAAACGCCTGAGGGTAAAGATCGCCTGTTACACCGGCATCACATGCGCTGCAAGGTAAGCTTGCGCTCAGTGCGAGGAATGTCGAGCGTGCAGAACATGCCTCCTCCTCTCCCATTGGCTCCTGGAGGGTCGGGAAAGTGGTCCGAGTGTTGGCTTGGTTGGCGGTGGGAGTTGAAGGGGAGAGATCGCAGTCGCATGACGTCAGCACTCCCGGGCGTTCGCTGTACATTTGAAGCCGTTCCCGTCCAGCAGCGCGCTTTGGACACTGAAAGGGAAGTTATACAGAGGCGAAATGCGTTGCAACTCCTTGCGATGAGGGCGGCGAGCAAGAGTAGACGAAGTGCATGCACAGTCGCACTCGTATTCAAAACTGCGATACCATTGTACTACCACAGCAAATTGTATGCAACAGTGATACGAATTCTTCGATTTTTACTGTATTATATATATATATTGCGTGTGCCCACATAAAATCGTAAAAACTGTTTTGTGTTTTACACAAACGTAGATAGGTATGGTTGGGTCATGATAAAGTAAGCACTTTTGAAGCTGTAGTTACTTTTTTTACTTTCACTTAATTTATAGTTTCCTGCCACTTTTTAATGTAAACAAAGAATTCTTTAGTAACAATCAAAGGGTATAGAGTGTACTGTACTCAAATAAAAGTTAACGTCTAAGTCCACAATAAATAATACTTTTTTTGTAGTTCTTCTAGACAAGGTGATAGTCAAGTGTGGTCACTTTATCACGAATCACTTATACGCATTTTTTACATTGTAAGAATTGCGTTTTGTGCAGCAGCGACGAAGCTTGGTCGTGTTTCACCGGAAGTGGCATTAAGGCGCCCGCCTATTGGCCGTGTGCGTGAGTGAGGCGCGGCGCCAAGGGCGATGTTGACCGGCTCATATGGTGCGGTATCGCCTCTACCGCAAGACGCTGAAACGGCGTGCAGTGGCATCGTAGATCACTCGCCTGACAGACGTTTTCAGTGGTGACCCTATATTTTTATTGGTGGAATGTTTTAAGCAAAGTACTTTGCATGGTTCTAGAGTAGTTTCACACGGATTCTGTGAGTGGCTTTTCAGATATAACAGGTAGAAATGTGGATGGCATTCACATCCTCGCGTAACGTACGTACATAATAGAGTTAATCAACTTTCTACTTCGTTCGACGTACGCTAAGTGGTGTTTGTGAATGCAGCAAATGCAAAGAGACTCAATTAAATATTAATTTATGTTGAGAAATCATTTGTCTTGTCATAAATTATTTAATTCACGTCGAAAAATAAAAATAAATTACGGTCATCTATTACCAACATTTTGTTATGATATAAACAATTCCCGCGCATATCTAGATACAATATTGTTGCGAATTAAATCTCTAGTGTATGTGCGTGTGTCTGTACGTACGTCAGGCCTAAATGTGATTATGGATCCGGCTTTTCTCAGGAAGAATTTCGAGGTCATCCGTTTAGGGTGGCCCACGTGGGAGAGCTGCACCCCACTCCCCTCCGCCCCTCCCTATCTCACCAACCTGCCCAAAGGAATTGTTTGTCGAGCGCACGCTTGTTCTCACAGTCGCACGAGTTCACGGACGGCCGGGCAAGAGAACAGGAAAAGTTCCGAGTGGCATCCTCGGTGATTAGGGTAGCCTCGCAGAATTTCCCCTTTTCATCCGGTAACAATGGCGGCCTCCAAAATGACGTACTTGGCGTCGTGTGATTGGCCCATTCTGCTGGCCCGCACGCAACTTTGTTCGGTGTGCCCCATCACAGGCATTCCATTCGGCTGCACGTTTTTTATTCTGCCTCTGTCCGTGTCGAAGCTAAACAATTCGCAACTAATTTTGATCGTATTTTCCCTGCCTCCCACGTTGCTGCTACCTACCCTGCTATTCTCAACCCAGCGAGAGGCAATCTGCCAATTTTTGGCATTGAAAGTGATTTCATACGTGTAGGACTGTCATCAAAGTTTGTCATCATGAAAGCAATTTTCATTTTAATAACTACCTAATAGGATTACCGTTATGCTCTATTTAATTCGTTAATAGAACGATAAATTTTTGGTTGGAGTTGTCAGTTTGATTGATTCCATTTCCACCTTTGTTATGTACACTTTTTTGCTTGTGTTATTGTTTGATGCCCGGATATAACATCAGCTTGAATAATAGTTTTCTTCGTTTCAAAGAAACTGCTGTGCCTGAGGGTTGCAAAAAAAACTACAAATGTTTTCTACGTGTCCGATCTCCCTCTATACAGGATGTTTGGTAATTATAGGTACAAACGAAAGGTGTGTGTCAAGGACGTTGGAACAAACATATCATGTTAATAAACATAGTACCGGGAATCAATGGTTTTCCCAATATGACACATTACATGTTACGACATGAACGCGACAGTGCCAGTGTTCCCGAAGATCAAAACGTCGAAATGCTGCACATGTGGACGAAGACATAACAGCAAGTGTCAGAAATGGGCGCCGTTCATGTGACGGCAGGCTTCAGCACGTCTTCGCATCGATGCCCGTACACGTTCAAAAACGTAACGTGTTTGCACGTGTCCATAAATCGTAACAGTAAAACCGTCGTTTTCCGTACCTATGTTTAGCGGCATTATTTGCCTGTTTCATCATTAGAGATAGGAAATTTCGTGAAAAGATTTTTGCAGCACTTTGTTTCAGTGCCTTACGTGCGCACCTGCATCTCGACTTTGTGGTCAGTGATTGGATGCCGTAACACCCAGCGTCTTGAGGTTAAACCCGCAAATCACAGACGTGATGTGTCGCAGTTATCCGTTTACTGATTGGCACATTCAAATGTATAACAACTCTGCACAAAAGACTCTTGTCAATAGCTACGAAGTTGAGCTGCATGTGTGCACGTGAGACACTGAAACAAAGTGCGACAAAAATAATTCCACCAAAAATTCCTGTCTCTATTCATCATCTATGGTGGAGTGCGCGGGTGCATTTGACAAACGGCCAGAGGTCCCTCGTCTTCTCTGGGAACGTTTGGAGGACGTGCGGGTGCATTTGACCAGGGACGAAGGTAACCCAGGGAGGCGGGGAGAAAGAAGCAGAGATGATGCGGCCGGCCAAGGCGTGCTTCCTCCCTGCTTGGCGGCGTGGGTGCGGTCCTTCGTCACTCACGTACCCACGTCACGCCACGGCGTCCACGCCATTCTGGCCGCGAGGGCGGGCGAGTGCGCAAGGTGACACCGGGGTGGCTGGCGGCGCGCCAGGCAGGTTCCCGTCGTGGGGCGGCTCCGTCATTCTGGCTTGTGGTGTCAGGGGCCGTGCCGGTCCTCTCGAGGAGGAAGGGGGGGGGGGTCGGGGGGTTTGCGACTCTCGGTTACAGATTACCTAGGACTTCCCAGCATGGAATTTTGGCTTGGTGAGGGCACAGTACCTAATTAATAACTAGGGACCCCTGTTTTTCGCGAAAAGAATTTTGTCCCACTTTTGTTTCAGTATCTTACGTACACATCTGCAATTATGCTTCATGGTTATTGGCAGCGTGTCTAATGTGAAGAGCTGTATCTCATTTGACTGAGCCAATTACAATAACGTTCCTGCAACACCACACGTCTGTGGTTTGCCAGTAGAATCCCAAGGCTCGTGAGAGTTAAAATATCCAATCTCTGACCACGAAGCAGAACTGCAGATGTCCACGTAAGACATTGAAACAAACTGTGGCAACATTCTTTTCGCGAAAAAATAAGGGTCCCTAGTATTAACAAATTCTGCAAACTACATGCAGGTGGATCTCGGCAAAGCTAGTATATATTACAGTACCTATGCCGCTAGTTTGTCAACAAACATGTGAACACACTATTCTTGCAGTAACCTGTTATCACACATGCACATGAAGTACACACATAACTTAAATTAAAAAGTAAAAAACACTTCGCCTATGGGGGGGGGGGGAGGTTTTGGTTTACAACTCCTCCCTCCCCCCATTTACCTTAACCCCTAAGTAATAGTAGGCCTAGAGTATTTTACCGGAGAAGGATACCTGGAACTCCGGTTTAAAAGGGAAAGAGGTCCCTAATGCTCGGCACCAGTCGCCATATTGAATTATTTTATTTTCGCTCTTACGAAATTCTGAGATGGAAAACGTGCAATTTGCTACGACAATATCAATTCTATTTACCCTGCACTACAATAAAAGCATTGCAGTTGAACTTTTAGCGTATATTTCAGCCGCAATCAGTCGAGCAAATTAAGAATATACAAAAAAAATTGCTCGACTGATTACGACTTAAATATATGTTCAAAGTTCAACTGCGATGCTTTTATCGTAGTGCATGGTAACTAGAATTGATATTATAGTAGCAAATTGCACGTTTTCCATCTCAGAATTTCGTAAGAGCGAATAATAGAATAATTCAATATGGCGACTGATGCCGAGCCTTACAGCGGTCGCCTGCCTTGTAAACAATGTTGCAGCGTGCTAGTTGAACTATTTTTTTTTCTAAGAAAATTCTGAACATGTTTTAATGTAAGCGTTTACGAAAAGAACAAACACTTCAAACGATGTCGGTATGGTAGTTTCAAAACATCATGTTGGTTGAGAAAAATCGTTTGGTGTCCCTCAAAGTGGCAAAAAAAAAAAAACCTTATTTTTCAATTAATTCTAAACAACTACTTGCAGGATTTGTGTGAAACTACGATGCAAAGTTGTATTGGACTTGGCTTAAAGCTTTTCGCAAATAAAAAAATTGTTACTACCGAAAGTGTCATTCAGGCGAGTGATCTACGATACCTCTGCACGCCGTTTCAGTGTCTTGCGGTAGAGGCGATACCGCGCCACAGGAGCCGGTCAACATCGCCCTTGGCGCCGTGCCTCACTCTCACAAACACACAGCCACCAGGCGGGCGCCTTAATCATTTAAGCTAGTTAAACCTCCCCCCCCCCTCTTCAATTTTTACACATTTTACAAATGCCCTAGTTCTGCTACCAAGGGCTGCGGAAGCGTAATTACCGACAGTGTGGCGAAGAGTGAGTGAGTGAAGAGACTTTAGACGGCGCTTAAGGCCTTGTTACGGAGTTTTGCAGTGATTTCAAAAATATTTTTTTTTATTGCTACCTAATACTCATATCAAAATTTCGCTGCACAGTTTTGACACTTAAGTATATGTTATAATTTGTAGCTGAATTTTTTTTGTATAATTATACTGGATGGTTTTTTAGATTTCATTACCCAAAGTACCACATTTTTCGTCGTGAAAATAAGCAAAAATGAAGGAAATTATTTTTTTTTTTTTTTTTGCTGGCGAATGGTACATTATTTAAAAACCGTCCACAGTATTGTGCATCGTGTGATTGCACATTGACTCAATTTTTTTCAAAACTTTTGCTTAAAACATATTAAGAGTTATTGGCGCCAGTCTGAGAAAAACTCGGGGACAAGCCCTTAACAGCGAGGTCTTCAGCGCTGGTTACTTAGCGAGGTGACGCAACGGTAACACGTTGGACTCGCATTCGGAAGGACCCGGGTTCGATCCCCGAGACTCCGGCCATCCTTATGTCGGTTTTCCACGGTTTCCCGAAATCGCTCCAGGCGAATGCTGAGATGGCTCCTTAAAATAGGCCATGGCCGACTCCTCTACCAGCTCCTGTTCTTGCGTAGATCTGCATGACATTGTAACCGTCTGTAAAGACATCGCTGTGTACGAGACGTAAAGCCCACTTATGTATCTTACCTTCAGCGCTTATTAAGGGTGTTCAAGTGCGATGAAACCATAATTTTATATTTTTTATGAAATAGTGTTAGTTTTGTAGACGATACATGTGAGTGCAGTTTCCTCTTACGAAGCAATTTTAACTCTCATAGTTTTCTCATAACGCTGGGCTAAAGTAAAAATTGGCATGTTCTGCTGCCATGCAAATAATGTAAACTGATTGACTTACGTGAGTGAAATAATTCACTGTGAAATAACATGCCACGGACTACGTAGTAAAACATTTTTATAAAATCCCGTGAAAAATTGCTGAATTTTCAACTTTTTTCCTGTACTTTTGCGATATTTTAAAAAATTCAAAATATTACGATGTGTTCTTTTAAATTATTTATTGCATAGCTCACTGGATGTAATATCACAGTAAATTATTTTATTCAAGTAGGTCAGTTGGTTTTCACTATTTGCATGGCAGCAGAACGCAGCAGAACAAGCAAATGTTGACTTTGTCGCACCGTTGTGAGAAAACTACGAGAGTTAAAATTGTTTAATAAGAGGAAACTGCACTCACAAGTATCGTCTACAAAACTAACACTATTTCATAAAAATATAAAATTATGGTTTCATCGCACTGGAACACCCTTAAGGGTGATATGAGGTGAGAATGGAGTAGCGCCGAAATGAAAGTGCAGGGGGGGGAACAGGAAAACCCCGAGACTATCCGCCGAACAGAAGAAACGCCCGGCAATATTCCGTCATGCGAAAAATCCGGGTACACATCGCCGGTAATCGGATGCCTGAGACTAATTATTGAACATACCTAGGTGCCGGACACGGAATTTTTTTTTTGGAGGGGCCCAAACCTCGAGAGCGAATTTCTTAAAGTTAAAATTTTTTATTTATAGGCTTTATTGCCGAGTTACATTAAACTAGACATTGAACTACAGTAACCACAACTTTGAAATACACAGTGGAAAATGTTAGGTGGTCCAGTCCAGTACAGTAACACCGACCCCCCCCCCTCTCCAATGAGGTCGAAGAAGGAGTCTCTCCCCCGGAAAAATTTGCATTTTAAGGTGCAAAATTGTAGTCTGGACCCCATTTCAATGTTTTATCTAGTGCAAGTCCAAACATTTTGAGCGGAGTGGCCGTTGGCCCTCTCCTTGCATCCGGCACTGAGTCAGCAGTAAGTTCCCGGAATAGTTCAGTTTCCTTATTTGACTACTGGGTAACAGATGTGAGTCGTTTCCGAAACCCTCGTCGAGTGACTGCGGCTGTATTTTCCTCTTGGAATGAGGATTGTAACCCCCGCCCTTTTCACCAGTGCAGTCACCCGAGCTCGGACCCACGACCTCTCGTATTGTGAGTCAAGTGTTATAATTCTGGTCCTGACACGCCCGGTGTTTTTGTCGTGGAGAGAGATATAAAAGGGAACTCACAGAGATGGGTTCAGAGAGAGGAGTGCATTCTGTTTTTTTTTTCATCGTTTTTCTTCCTCTTCTTCTTCGGCGTGTCGTGTATCCGAACTGCAAAGGCAATTATTTGCCAGCGCCGCGGTGTGGCGTGTCCCGAGATCGCATCTCGCCCTTACAGCGCGCGGTCTGGCAACGTTGCGACCTGCAGCATATCACGGCTTTATCGGCGCGGGATCTCGCCCTCCCTGCCGACCCCGATTCTCTCCTTTTCTCGCCGCCGACCCGCGAGTTTATACCCCCCGCCCCCTTGCCGACCGAGCGACCACTTGCCCTCGGCGCGTCGATAATTTTGTTGTGCTGCGCGGTTGCCGTCGATTCGAGAGATTGTGTACTCACACTTCGGGCCTCGTTATGGCAATGTAAACGTTCCGCGGCATGATCGAGAGCTTCCCCTGGAATTAGCTCTCACCTCTTGAGCTCGCGGGAACTGCTAGACAGTCTTCTCCGCAGACTTAACAGTCTTTAATGACATAAATTGTCGGAAAATAAGACTACGACGCCTTGAATACTCGTTTCAATTGACCTCAGGAAGAGTGTACGTGTAATGATAATATAGGTGTAGAACCAGTGATTTTTGGTGAAAATAATTTCGCACCAACATGTTGCAAAGTCTTACGTTCACTCTCTACTTCATCATGGCTATTTGGCAGAGTGAAATTGTGCGGAGACGTCTCTCACGTGACTGCCAATCAGAACAAGGTTACGTCCCTGTGATTGGCAGGTAGAACCCCTACAAGCAGAGACTTATATACTTACAATCACTGACCACGAACCATAGCTGCAAATGTTCTGGTTAGACATTGAAACTAGTACGTGCAAAATTCATTTCGCCAAAAGGAAATGGCTATAATAAAAAAAAAATACTATTGCGTTTGTTCTTCCGACCACACAGATTTAGTGTAGAAACCTTTTATTTCGGACAGCGTGATACATCAGGCTGACTCAGTTTTCCATACGTGTATTAAGGGGCCTCACTACGCGGTACATAATTAAAACGCTATACGCATTAATCTGCAACTGTAGGTTTCTTAAAGCCAATTTGCGAAAGTTAAACAATATCAATCCTAGACAATATTTTTAGCCAACGTTTTAAACAATTGTTTTCAATGTTACGAACTTCTGAGGCACAATATCTGACGCCGGAACCTCGTGCATTTAAATATCACGTGTAACGAATTAGTAAATTTGGATAAATATTTACTCATAAAATTGGCAAATGCCATTATCTTTGAGTATTTTTTCCACATTGACTTCGAAAAAAGCGTAGAATTCAATTAATGTTTTCAGCGTTTATTTATCTACCACGCACTCTTAAAATGCGTTGCGACGAGTTACTGCTAGTATTCCCTTTTTGACTAAACTGTTTAACGCACATCACATCTGTATATCTACGAAAAGAACACACACTTCAAACTATATGTCGTTATGGTTTTAAAAATTCTGCACTTTTATTGGAAACATTATTTTGAGGCCCCTAAAAACTGCCAAAAATGGCTTTTACAGACTGCCGTACTTGGAAAATTTACAATCGGATTCGAAAAACTCAACTGTAGAAACAAGCGTTAGACTTTTAATTACGCTGCCCATAAATAAATAATGTGGTCACCGCTTAAAGTCCCATAGGAAAAAGGATAATAGTAAATCACTGCACGCCAGTTGAGTAGCTTGCACGGAGAGGCGATAATACATTACATACGTGGGTTAGTGGCACCCTTACCGCTCCTGTCTCACACACAAACACAGCCTTGAGGGTGTTCACGTGGCAAAAATTAAAAATTTTATATTTGCTTGACATAGTGTTAGTTTTATAGACATTACTTAGGACCACATTTTCCACTTGTAGAAATTTTTTAGCTCTCATAGTTTTCCCACAGTGGCATGTCAAAGTCAGTATTTGCAAGTTACAGGAACATAGGTTTAACAAATACCAAGTGACTTGCTCGAATGAAATAATTTACACTGAAATCAGATATAATGGGCACTATGCTAAAAGATCTAAAACACAGAACGGAATTCCTTTGTACTTTATAAAAAAATCCGAAAATGACGAAAATTTATGGCAGTTGTGTGTTTTTTAATCTCGAGGTTAAAACCGTAAATTACAGACGTGATGTGTGGCAGTTATCCGTGTACTGATTGGCACAGTCTAATGAATAACGTCTCTGCACAAAACACTCTGTCAATAGCCTTGAAGTTGAGCTGCAGGTGTGCACGTAAGGCACTGAAACAAAGTGGGGCAAAAATCTTTTCACCAAAAATTCCTGTTCCTAGTTATTACGTGCTATTTCATCAAGGACACATCAAGGTTAATGAAATATTTGAACCTTAAACTGAAATTATACTAGGCAGGTGTTACGAAGTTTGCTATGCCCAGTGCTAAATTAAATCAAATGCCTGTTCGTGAAACGGAGTATTCATATTCCTACAACTATCAAGAATTGGAGATTCTTACGCGAGGACTGGGTTTGAATCCCGGCATGGTTGTTGTGTTGTCCCTTCGCCTCTTTTCACTTTTAATATCGCACCGGTTTTAAATTTCCGCGTTTGACGCGTGGGAACAGCGGAGCGATAAGAGCCAAAGTACCACGCTCGACACAGCGCGTCAACTGGCGTTCAAGGTTTTCGTTGTAGTGTTTTTCCTATGGGACGTAAGCGTTGACCGTAAAACATAATTTTTAATAGTATTAAGTAAACGTCTACACGTACCTCTCGCTTTGAACTTTACGAATTCAGGTGCTATTTTGGAGTTATAGCAATATAATAATAATACGTTTTTAGCCATTTCGAAGGTCTCTTAAATCATGATTCTAACAAGCGCGCTGAATTTTTGGAAACATAGAAGCATAATCTCAAGTGTGTGTTCTTTTCGTAGATAAACGTAATAGGAATAAGTTAAGCGGTTTCGCGTAGAAAATAATACGCCTGACATGCTACAACACCGTCCGTGCTCCAGGCGAGGTCTTCTCTTTAAAAGGTCGTAAGACCCTCTCACCTCACCACACCTCCGAGAAAGCTCAATTTTTTAGCTGCCCCTCCCCCTTTAGAAGTAGATCTCCCAAACGGAAGAAGGGGCGAAAAGGGTCGCTCATGGGAAGTAGCTGAAAGGGGAGGCGGAATGCAGGTAACGCGCAAAAAAATTACCGGTGGTCGTGGCACGCGACCTTGACACAGCGTCAAGGTCAGCAGGTTGGCTGTTTTCTGCGCCCTCTTCCCCCCGTGGTTCGGCCCGGATACTGCGGAGCAGGTCGTTGGCCCGCCAGCAGTTGGGACCCCGGCGTGTTGAGCCGGTTGCGTCGTGCCAAGGGGAGTTGCGTAACTACACGACACTGACGACGTAGGGGAACACTCAGAGAGAGATAGCTGGCATGGCAGAAATACCGCCCACCCTGGCCGGGGCCAACTCCCGGTAAGTAGTTCCAACAACGAGTGGAAGGGGGAGCATCCCACGCAGTGGCTAGACCACTCGCCTCCCACCAGGGCGATCCAGGTTCGGTCCACGACGTGTGCGAATCGTGGCGGACGATGCCGCTGGTCAGCGAGTTTACTCAGTAATTCGTTTAAGGGCCTCATGCTCTTTAGCTTATGCTGTTCTTGCGATAATTATTATTTTTTAAACTTAAAACGATAGCAGACATCAAAAATCTGTCTGGCAGTTTTGTTTAAAATGGTTTCTACCGCGATAGATTTTTTTTTCGAAGCAAGAAATTACATGGTTTCTATTAAAATTTCAACTAACCAGTATTTAGTTAATTACTAGATGCACGAATATTTCGCGTATTCATCTGGCAACAGCCTAATCTTCTCAGTTCTATACGTGTACCGGCTGAAGCCGAATTCGTCGAATGTGTGTTAAAAAACGCTCTCGTCTAATCACAGAAGGAGGAGTGAAGTATACGTTATTGACGTTCAACCTGACCTAGAATCAATACGCGAAATAATAGTGTATCTATTAATTACTAGAGCCGCGATTTTATGGCGAAAAGATTTTTGCAACATTTGGTTTCGATGCGTCATGTGCACACCTGCAGCTCTGCTACATCGTCTGTGGTTGGATGATTTTACTCTCACTTGCCTTGGCAAATTATAGACGTACAGTGTCACAATAATCTTATTCTGATTGGTGCAGTCAAATGAGAAACGTGTCTGAGCATAGACACGCTGCCAATAACCTTGAAACAGAACTGCCGATGTGCACGTGAGTCACTGAAACAAAGTGGGGCAAAAATCTTTTCGCGACAAAATCGTGGCCCTAATGATTACGTAATTCGCTAATAGCTTAGTGTTTACTGCCTTGGAGCCCTATACAGCAGGTGGTAGACCCTGCGGTTGAGGCACGGACACGGGAAGGCGATAAGAACTAAACTAGCTTGTGCGCCAACTACCGCATCACCCTTATGCGCGGGCGGGGCGCGAAAACTGCGTGCAGTGTTTCGGTCTTCGTGATAAAAAGACAGTTCGGAAATGTTTTCCACAGTTTGATCAAACCAGGTACGCACTGACTTAACTTTTGTATATTTCGTATAACATAAATGTAGAGATGATGGTTTATCGCGGGAAAACTTTGCTGTCTGCTGGATTTCAACGTACATTCAGCGTATGAAAATATATGACATTCAACAATTGTGTATTATTTTTGATTTCTCGTCTGACTCGGGCTTATCTTTTTTTTTTTTTTTTTTTTTTCAATATCTTCTGTTTCTGTACACATACCATAATTTTGACACTACAGGGCATAGATAAAAATCAGACGATATTCGGACATTGTTGTGATCTTGATATCTTCATTATTTAATGACTGGAAACAGATAACTAAAAAAAAGCGATTTACTTAAGTGTACACAGGTGTACAGAAAGCACTTTCCATGGAAGATAAAAGGTTAATGAAACGATAAACCATGCTCTCTTAGCATGAAAACGTTAAACAATGCCTCTATTTCCTGATTTATAAGAACAGCTTAAGTCCAAACCAAAAGGATCAATCCCCTGTAAGAATGTTTTTGTGTTGGACTGTTAGGTGCTGTCTTTTATCCTCTGTTTTATGTAACTTCAGTAAAATCTGACAGCTACTTACGGGCAATAAGTGTTGCTATTTCATAATATGTATCTCAGTGCGTGACAAAATTTACAGTGTAAGTGGTGAAGTAGATATCTTAGGTTAATTTTACAATTAAAAATGTTGGCCGGCACAGCATACAACATCTATAAAACTTAAAAAGTCATGCCCTTAAAACTGTCATATATTAGTGAAGTTGCGCGAAACGGAGTATAACTGTGCTTTGAATATTCCTTTTGTGATAGTGAAAACAGCTCTTACGGGTATTTCCACTCAATTTTTAAGGGCGCTGCCTACCTTGAAGAAAACGGCGGGAGCAAGTAGGGTTTTACAGGTTAAATGATTTTCCACCTGGCTCAGTAACGGTTAAAGATACATGTATGCCACCACTGACTTTTTTGTTCGTCTCGGTGCCGCGTACATTGCTATGGACCGCGTAGGCAGTTTTTTTTCAATACCCTGAAAATTGTGGGCAAAAAATCATTTTTACACACAACAAACACGCGAAAATGGCTATCCATAATTTATTTTCTGCAATTTTATTTGCGTAGCAATATTCTCCTTTTCTCGACGCAGAAAATGGTTTTTGTCCGGAAGCAATATCACTAGAGACATGAACTTTTCGCGAAAAGAAATTTGCCTCTCTTTGTGTCAGTGACTTGTGTGCACGTCTGCAGACTTGCTTCACGGTCAGAGATTGGATGTTTTGACATTCGTGTGTCGTGGCGTTTTACACGCAAATCACAGACGTGTGGTGTTACAGTAACCTTATTGTGATTGGCACAGTCAAATGAGAAACGTCACAGTTCAAAGGCACGCTGCCAATATCTATGAAGCAGAACTGCAGACGTGCACATAAGGCACTGGAACAAAGTGGGGCAAAATTCTTTTCGCGAAAAGTTCATGTCTCTAAATATCACAAAAGGTGACCGAGTGTCATTGAAAATAATTTAACATGTAAAACCCTATTCTTTCTCCGCCAGGGCCCTTAAGAAGTAAAATTCCGTTGCAGGATTTTGGAAAAAAGCAATAGACACACAAGCAGCATTATGCAAACTTCAGTGTTTCCAACGTTATAAAATGATAGAGTTGCCGCTGAAAGTTGCAGGGTAGCCTGCACAGCAGTTCAGTGTATTGCGGCTAAAGGCGCTGACGTATCCTGTGCGCATGCCTGGACAGTCCTTACCGCTTCTGTCCCCTTAAACGATGTTGATCTAGGTTTACAATTACATTTCGGTAGAACGGGAGAATTGAGACAGCGTAACGCCGTCGAATGAGACTGGCCTTGAGCTGTTTGGCTTCTCATCGAAAGTTGTTCGATTGTAGGTATGTACGAACGTAACAACGGAACAACGTGGGTCTTGTGGTGCGTGTGACGGCACCCATGGGAAGTAAAGCGGTAATATTACCTTACAGAAAAATAAACGTCTTCGCACAGTTTTTGTGGGCCGGAGGAGGGTGGGCGGGTTGTTTCAATCAAGGGGGGGCCTTCCCCTGCCCGTGGTTGCACCTTTGGCCTCGTATCATGTTATTTCAGTAGATTTTCCTATCCAGGTTTCTTTATTGCTTGCTGACAGATGTGCCGAGTTGGTAGTGCATAAAGTAAAAATAAAATACTGTAAAAATAAAATAAAATGTTTTGCAATTACAGTTTCATACTTTCGAGCTCATGTTCTTAAATGCATGTCATAAAAGAAACAGTGAAATAAAGTGGTGCCTGGTTAGGTGAATGAGGAATTGTAATGTTAGAGGCGGTTCGGGATAAACTCAGCACTCAAAAAAGCCCTGCTAAAGTTCTATTTTCAGCCAATTTATATATTTCCGCTCGTAACGGCTAACGACGGGACATGTCTAACCTCTGTGGACACGTCACTTGAGGTTTGCGCGTGTTAGGTAATTGTGCAGTCCGTATGAATCGATACAGTATATTTAAAAAAAATGTTTATTAATTATTTACAATACAATTATGTCGTTTTCGGTTGAGTTTGTTTATGTATTGTTGTATTTCGTTAGGAAAATTCACGGAACTATATTGCGTAATTTCGCTGCCAACCATACTAGTATGGCAGCTATAGATAGTATTAAATTATATGCAGTAAATGTTAGTGATATTTTTCAAATGTTAAATTTTTAGTGCTCACCGTATTCCGAATGACCTATACCTAGAGCCCACGATTTTTGGTGAAAAGAATTTTGCAACAGTTTGTTTCAATGCCTTATGTGCACATCTGCAGGTCCGCTTCTTGAATATTGGCAGAATGTATAACTGCACAGGCGTAGCTCATTTGACTTGTGCCAACAGGAACAAGGTTACTGCGACACCATGCGTCTGTAATTTGTGGGTAGATCCGAAAGACGCTGAGAATTTAAAACAGCCAATCACTGACAACGAAGTAGAGCTACATATGTGTACATAAAGCATTGGAACAAATTGTTGCAGAATTCTTTTCGCCAAAAAACGTGGGCTCTACCTATACCGTAGCAGTGTGATCTCAATACCTGGGTGCGTGGTCACCGCGACATACACACCGCAGATTTAATATAATACATGTGTGAAATGATGTGGCGGTTTATTTGATACGGGCCAACTTCGTCACATATTGGCTGCTCGAGGCTGTTGGTACCAGCCCTGTGTATGTTTGGCTGCTGCATGCTACGGCAGGTTTGCTATTGGCCTGGCTGCCGGGTAGCAGGGCAGCTGATTGGAGGTAGGCGTTCCCGCCGTGTTGCTTGCCAGCGAAGCTATTCTGTAGTCCTACCAGCTAGGTCACTTCTGTATTGCTAAATATGCTGTGTCCACGCTGTGATCACGTACGGCTTGGGGCAGGGTTCACTCGCCGTACAGGTTGATGGCGCGTGGGTAGCCAACCGCACTGTTTGTTTTTACTGTGTCTACACTCGTGGCGAAGTTCTCTTTGCTTCTCTCTCTCTCTCTCTCTGTAGCTCTCTCTTTTCTCTGCCCGCCAGCTCAATGCAATTAAACCAGCCCAATATCCGCGGGGCACGTCTGTAACAAAGGGAGTTGAAAACTTTGTGATCATTGTTAACGTTTGCATCAATACAAAGTTTTTAAATAGTGTTTTTACGACTGCCGGTGAGTGTTACATGTGAACTATAGGAGTTGGTTGTAAGATTTCGTCTTGAAGTCAGTGTTAGCACGTGTATCTGTATCTCCGTATACAACTGTTCTGGGAATTAGTTTATTTTACGCAAAGGTAAACAATCTACTATTTATAGAATCCATATCGCATATCTTTATCGATTAAAATGTGTGTTCACAGTAAAAGTGCCTTTTTTAGCTCTTCGGCGCCCAGTCTCTTTAGTTAAGCGAGAGTCGTAAATCTTGGCATCCGTAGCTCAATTATTTGTCCTCCGAAACGTGGAATAACTCATTTGCATGCTGTTGAATTACCACGAGCATGATTGGAACCTTAGCGTAAGGCCGACTGTAGCTTGTAGACGTCTGTCTACCCAATGTGCCCGCTGTCTACCAACCAGTGGCGATAAAATGCAGAACAGGCATGGAGGGCATTGGAAAGGAGGATGAGAACTTAAAATTATGACAAGTTTTTCATTTCTTTCACTTCACTTGTTCTTTTCGTGCAGCGCCATGGTTGCACGAGGGTGGAATAATCGATGAGGCGTCAGTCGGACGATGACGTCAGGATAGTGTGCCGTGCGTAGGCCGACGACCGTCGCCGTTCGTGCGCGACAAAACACATTCCGCGCGAGGTCTGGGCCCGCCGACCTTGTGTCTGTCAACTGTTCTGATGCCGAGCGAGGCATTGCCTCCATAGCGTCATTGGTGAAGAGTGGACGAGTTGCAACTGTATTCTGCCAGACTAAGGTTAAGTCTGTTACAGGGTTGAAAGAGCATAGGGAGCCTTCCACCAAGGCGATCCGGGTTCGATTCCCGGCGGGGTCGGTCCCCGGATTTACGCACGTGGGAATCGTGCCGGACGATATCGTGTCGACGGGTTTTCTCGGGGATCTTCCGTTTCCACCGCCCTTTCATTCCGGCGCTGCTCCACACTCACCTCATGTCACCTTGATTTTGAGCGCTGACCAAAATCTCTCTCCCTCTCTCTCAGTTGAAAGAACATATGGGAGAGTTTGGCGCAGGAACAAATTCTGCCGCTAGTTCGCTGGTACCAGTAACAGGTCCAATATAATACAAAACCGTAGTAAAATTATATACCGCATCGCCTCTACCAGCGAAAACGGGTGTGCCGTATTTGTAGTGGTATTTTCTAAGGGTTTTTAAGCGGTGACCCTATAATTGTATTTGTGGATAGTACAGTATGTAGTAAAGGACAACGCAGGTTTATTGTTTTGTGTCTGACGATTCCAGCTGGTAGTTCTCGAGTAACAGCACTTAAAAAAAACCTTTTTAGACATTCTGATGCCCCCAGAGTCGTGTTTCTGATAAGCGCATTGCATTTGTTTAAATAACAAAATAATAGATTGAAGTGTGTGTTCTTTTTGTAGACAGAAGTATTGGGAATAAGTTTACCAGTTCCGCGGTACACTCTACAACGTCCATACCCCAGGTACACATTCATCTTTAAAAAAAAACCTAAATGCTATGAACTTTAAGAGGTACTTTCACCTTCCTTCCATTAAACAACGGTCAGAAAACTGCAGAGTTATACGTGGAAAATTTACAGCGCACCCATAAGGGGGGAAAATGAACGTGACCGCAATTCAAGCTGTACGCCTAGATAATCTGTACCAGACTTATTACTGAGTACTAGAGTTGGTACTGAGCACGCCAACTGATAGAGCTACGGCACGCAGTCATTTTGCCGGGTGAACTTTAGCTACTTCTACGGAACCTGCTTCTAGCATAGGCGCCAATAAACTGTATGTAGTATATTTTAGTCTATTATTAGAGCCCACGATTTTTTGTGAAAAGAATTCTGCGACAGTTTGTTTCGATGCCTTACGTGCACATCTGCAGGTCTGCTTCTTGATTATTGGCAGACTTTATAGTCGCACAGGCGTGGCTCATTTGACTTGTGCCAACAGGAACAAGGTTACTGCGACACCACACGTCTGTGATTTGCGAGTAAAACCCCGAGACGCAGAGAATTTAAAACAGCCAATGACTGACCACGAAGCAGAGCTGCATATGTGCACAAGGCAATGAAACAAATTGTTGCAGAATTCTTTTCACCAAAAATCGTGAGCTCTATCTATTATTACAATATGATGCAAATTGTGAACAGTTTTGGGACAAATCACAGTTCTAACTCGGCCTGTTGAAGAAAGTAACAGTGATTCAAGTAAACGATAGTCAGTATCGATACAAACCTACAGTGTTATACCTACACAGCACGTTGGAGACTAGCAAACGGTCAACTTTTCCTGCGATTTTACAGTGTCTGTGTATATGCTTTTGACTGTTTATGAGTCGGTAGGACTCATTTTGGAATGGGCAGTTTTAATCGTGTTGAAATATTTAAGTATGATATCTCACATATTATATTTTAAGTATTATGTTTAATGTTTGACGTTTATGCAGAATTGTAGTCCCTGCAAGTTGTATATTCTCGTCAAAAATACACAGTCTACAATCACTCCAACTCTCCCGCCGCCGCGCAATATTCTTCGCAACACTGCCGCTAGTCGCGCCTCACCTTGTAAGTGTTATTGCGTCACAGCTGTAATTCTCGAGCATTGGTTAAGCGCCAAGCAACCACTGCCCGCTCAGGAACCGCGAGCTGCATTTATACTTCGCCGTCACACCATTAAAATCATTCTCACAGATCAGCGATTATACGATCTCAGAATAAATATGTAAGGTACCTATACCGAATATGGCCCGATAGTCGCCATTGTGTGGTAATGCCGAGAAATATGTGAGGTCTATATACATCAGTCTCAAGTATGAACATACACATTCTATAAATATCTATAT
>PNEQ01072802.1:19221-75014 GCA_003012365.1 Medauroidea extradentata
CGTGTGTCGTGGGGTTTTACACGCAAATCACAGACGTGTGGTGTTACAGTAACCTTATTGTGATTGGTACAGTCAAATGAGAAACGTCACAGTTCAAAGGCACGCTGCCAATATCTATGAAGCAAAACTGCAGACATGCACATAAGGTACTGGAACAAAGTGGGGCAAAATTCTTTTCGCGAAAAGTTCATGTCTCTATCTATATTACATCATCCATATGTTATGTTAGTAACATAATTAATGCCTTAAGCGCACATGATTTGTGAACCTTAAGCGGGCCATATTCGGTACAGGTACCTTAGTCACAGGAGCGACATGACATGGTTTTTATCGTACTCGTTTTCTGTTATCCTGTGATTGTCATGGTCCCCGAAGTTCGTGTATGTGTGGTTACACTGGGAGTTTAGTATACCGTATTTTATCATCTAAGAGGAAATGTATACATTAGTGACGTTATATTTAACATTTTAAAATATATAATTGATATACAAACCAATGACAGTGTCTCAAGCTCTAGAAGTGATTACATAAGCCAATGACGCAAATCAGCGTGGCATTATTAATATCCCTGTATGCCCCTGGCGCTGGTACCGTGATAACACCAATGAAAATACTTCCCAATGTCGCTTCTGATTGCATTATGTATTCTCTGACACGATACAACCCTGACGGTTCACAGGTATTCCGACCAGCATCCATAATCGTTCTGAAGTATGCTTTTTAAGGGCGTATAATGGTGTCGGCAGGATGCATAATTCCAAAATGGCAGACTTAAACTCACAGCGAGGGAGGTCTGGTAGCTCGCGCGGACTTTGCAGTGATGGTGGGAAGGTGTACGTCGACTCGCCCACGTGTCCCGGACGATGTCACTTAAGAATATAAATAACCTCAACGGGTGTTTATATCGTGTTAAGGCCTCGCTCTCTAGTTTAGCAGTTGTTTCGAAAATATTTTTTGTAACGCAAATTAATACATGTATCAAAAATTCCTTTGGCAGTTTTAACACTTATATATCACCGTTTGTATCTGCATTTTTCTGTTGCAATACACCAAACTGATTTTTAGATTTTTGCCCCCAAAATAATACACGTTTTGTTGTGAAAATAAGCCAAAATGAAGCAAAATAATTTCTTGCTCGCAAACGGTACATTATTTTAAGAAAGGGTCTGGTAAAATTGTGTATCGTATGACTGTACACTGTCTCAAATTTTTCAAAGCATTTGGTTAAAAAATATTTGAGTTATTTGCAATTCTTTGAAATAAACGAGAGATCATGAATTTCGAAAATCTACCAGTAATTTTGTTTACGTACAGTTCCGATTGAATTTTCTTGTTACGTTCATGTTCTCTGCTCATGACCAGGGGGTCAGAAAATATGTGGGGGACACAGGCACGTCGTGTTTCGGCGTTTCTTTAGTGCGACGAACTAGGGAGCTAATTTGCAACGCGAAGTGGTAGGAATAATGTGTGTCGGACTGTTCATAATGACACGTCGAGGTAATTCATACGTTTAGTTGTCGTTAGCCGTCGATGTCCCACAGCCTGGCAGGTGACTTTCTCGTAGTCTGTCATTTGTCGTCTTGTGTCTTGATTTAATTGGTCGTTTCCTCTCGGAGAACTGTCTCATCTTGCTACCTGGCTGGTGCACTTTTTTTTCCTCCTTCAACAGAATCACTGTTATTTTGTTGCGAGTTTGCCACATTAAGGCTTCTGCCTACCTCGGAGCGCGGCGGGAGCAAGGATAGGGTTTTACATGTTAAACTAAATTCCGTGTAGCTCTGTTACGCTTTGAAATATCGCTTTCGGATGAAAACCATTTTCTGCATTGATAAGAGGAGAATACTGCGACCTAAACGAAAATGTGAAAAGAATTTTATGAATACAGGGTTTCGAGTGTTTAATCGGCATGAAAACACTTATTTGCTCATAGTTTTCAGGGTATTGATATAACTTGCTAAAAGATTCCGTAGCAGTGTGGGCCGTATCGTACTGAACAAAAAAGTCGGTGGTGGCATATATGTAGGTTTGAAAGTGACTGAGATATTTAGGAATATAATTTAACCTGTAACGCCCTATCCTTGCTGCCGCCGGAGCTCTGAGGTAGGCAGAGTCCTTAAGAGCTCTGCCTACGAAGCATGCAACTACGGAGTTTAAATGGGGAATCAAAGTTATAAGTCGTTCGGGATAAATTAAGCACTAAAAATTAACCTTTGATAAATATCACTAGCAGTTACTGCATGTAATTCAACATAAACTGTGGTTGCCTTACTGCTTGTATGGTTGGCAACGAAATTATGCAATGTAGTTATGTGTATTTTTTCTATTTAAATACATCAATTCTCAAACAAAATCAACCGAAAATCGACCTGCTTTTTTTATAATTTATGAACTTTTCTGTATCGAACTACATATATATCTTCCTACCAACTGAACAATTTATCTTACATGCACAAGCATCAAGTGACGTGTCCAGAGAGGTTAAGGCCGTGTCCCAAGTCAAGAGTGTGCACACTCTCACTGCGCACTCTCCCTCTCGCTCACTCTGGCTCACTTTATTCGAATTGGGACGTCTACTCTCGCACTATGCACTCGGCACACTGCATTCTATCGGCAGTAATTGTAAGTATACAAATAAATAAACGACACTGCAAACGAATTAATTACATATATGCCTCAAAAATTAAATAAATAAAAAACAATTGAATGACTTCACTGCTGATAAAATTACACGATATATTGATGCCCTTGAGGACATTAAATATACTTAAAAACAGTGGATGTTTATAAATATAGCATTGTACTCGACATCATTATTTTTTTTCCGTTTGGTACATGTTATTGAATTTCAATTTATTTAATTTAATTTCCAAAGTTTTAAATAAATTGCACAGTTCTTCGCATGTAATTATATAGTTTCCTCACAAGGCCACGAAAATAAACGGGATGATAAATCTGGATTTTATAATAACTACGATATATTTAATGCAGGTTATTTATTATCTAATATATTTATTAAATACAAGAACGGCGGATTAAAACAATGAACAACGAGTAAAAATAATTCTCAACAGAACACAAATGAAATGGGTTAATTTTAAAGCAATGTGGCTGCCACAGAGGGTGCGAGAGTGAGCTACGAGGGAACATCATCGCTCACTCTCGTTCACTCTCCTATTGCACACTCTCACTTTGAGTTGAGACAGTAGCAAGTACCCTCTGTGACGTCAAGAGAGGACGAGAGAGTACTCTTTTAGCGAGTTAGGACACGGCCTAAATATTTCCCTTCGTTTGCTGTTACACGCGGAAAGGTACGAATTGGCTGAAAATAGAACTTTAGCGGGGCTTTTTTGAGTGCTGAATTTGTCCCGAACCGTGGACAGGAACAAGTATTCCTCAATTGACAAAGACCAACATTTTTTCAAATGAAAAATATTCTACGTGAAATTTCTGGAAAAAATATTCCCAAAGGGTAGATTTTCCTATTTTTTTTTAACTTGATATCTTCAATGTGTTCTACCGCTTGGCTATGTGGTTAGAGCCCCTGTCCGGAGGGCAAGGGTCCCGGGTTGGATTCCCGACCGCAGAGGAAGAATTAGTTATCTCCCCGGGGCCAGGGCTGTGTGTTGTCCCTTCATCCCAATACTATAGAAGGCAGTGGTAAACTACCGCAGTTTCATCCTCGCCTAGTCGCGCCTCGGGTGTTTCCTGTAAGGGCCAAACCAGCCTCCATCATTAGAGACTGATATATCGCGAAAATGTTTTGTGCCAACATACCCTTGAAAACGCTGTAGTTAATTACAACACATGTGTTTAGGTGATGCACGTCTGACACAACGTAGTAGTCTGCAGACCAGTGACATGTGTAAAATATTACGATAGCGGGATTCTTATTGGCTCATTCAAATAGGATAACAGCTCCAAGTACAAGCGAAGCCCAGTAATCTTCTGGTAAGCTGAACTTACGTTTCGGCAGAATGAACACTGTTCAGTCGAGGTTCACTCCGTGTTTACAAGTCGGTCTGGATCGAAGATGTAACTATAAATACATTTAAGTACACGTTCACATTAAAATCGTTCCATATAGGATCTATATCGGAATTTTACTATAAGCGCACTTATAGGACACGCTGTATAATCGCTTGTCACGGAACTCCTTCGCTCTCTCACAAGATGGGGTTTCCACGTGTGATGGTAACGTCATGGATTGCACGACCAGCCCTCGGTTCTACCGCTATTCTTATTCGCGGGGGAAATCTGTAAGATGGCGCAGCGAGCAGAGATAGGGTAATAGGCTGGTTTTCGCAGGTGGTTGCAGGGATATCTTCCCCCGCCCCCCTCCCCCTAGTGGATGCCATGTAAATTGGAAACAACCCCTGCGACGTTCTACGTCGAGAAAACTCCCCATTCCTGCTATTCTTCTCTCTCTCTCTCTCTCTCTCTCTCTCTCTCTCTCTCTCTCTCTCTCTTAACTTGTTCCACGAGCCCGGCCACACGAATCAAACTGTCACATACTGATGCTGCAAACGTCTCGATGGCAATATTCAGGCTTCACAAAGCAAGAAACATGAAGAGTCGCAAGTCATTGTTATTTCTGATGTTCTTATTTTCTATTGGAAATCCTTAAATATTGTAGCCATTGGTGAGAATTTTATGGATTCGAAGTAACCAAATATTTTCAAATACAATATATATATATATAGGCCTATATATATATATATATATATATATATATATATATATATATATATATATATATATATCGTGTAGCTGCTAGCACAACATCTGTACCATATTTTGCTATTGTTATAAATTGAAATTTATTTCTACAAACAATCGTGCTGCCCAGGCATTTTTACGTAGGTAGTTCTTTAATGACAATTCATGAAATTTTACTTTAAACCATTACTTTGTTAAACTGTAGCATAATTCACTGTGACGTGACTTCTATCTATATATATTTGCTCGAAAAAAATAAAGGTAACATACCAAATATACCATTTTCAAACAAAAACGGTTTTAAAGTTATACACACGACTGACGACATGGTTGTTGATCGATAAAAACACGTAAGTTCATGGAAGCCAACACAAGGAATTTATTAAAGTTAGTTGTAATTCGGGCGATTATTAACTAAATAGGTTTTATAAATAATGTATTTGTAAATTAAATTATAACGATAGCTTTAATATTTACGCATTTAAGTGAATATGGTATACAGAATGCCCCGAAACAAACGCACAATAGGGCCTAAGCACACCACACGAATCTGGGCCGAATTGTACGCAAATGTTTGTGGCAAGATGTTCTACGATGACATATTTTGTTCACAATGTGGCAACATAGCACTGCAGTAGTCTTCTCTTGCACTCCGCAGATAAATCTTACTACTAATGTTCTAACCTGTATATTATAGATGCAGGTTCAAATCACGAGAAGTCCCAGACGTGATCCTACGTTTTCTCGACGTACCGTAAACCGGTGTTACTTTGACACTTTTCGGGGCTACTTTGACTATTCAAAATATTAGTTTTTTGTTTATCTGGTAAATAAACAGATAATCTGAGCTGAGTATTTTAAATAATTCCTTTTATCCTTATAGCTAATTTTTGAAACTTTCGTCACTAAACAATATAAAAACCAAAATTTTGAGTTGTAAAAGTTACTCCGCAATGTTACGGTAACATTTATAAAATATTGCCTGGAAGTGAAGTGCAAGAGAAGACATTGTACATGCAGTGTTGTCACATAGTGCACGTAAAATGTCGTATATTTTGCCAGTTACATTTTCGTCTTCAATTCAGCCTAAAATTCGTGTGGTGTGCTTATTACGTGTTTTGTTTCAGGACACCCTGTGTATACAGTTCTAGTTTTATCATATTAGCATTCCGCCCTATTTTTAAGAACCCTGTTCCCCTATGTCGTTTTAGCCCCTTGTGCGGGCTTAAACTGAAGGAAACGTTGGGATGTCTGCTAGTGTACTGCGAAAAACTCTTGAGATTTTACTAGCAAAAGTCGGAAGCAAAGGAAGACAAATTTTACACGACAGGGACCGCGGTGGGCGAATGGTCAGACAATTCATCTCCCACCAAGGCAATCCGGCTTCGATTCCTGGCGGGGTCAGGTCCCGAATTTTCGCATGTGGGAATCGTACCGGACGATACTGTTGGTCGGTTGTTTTCTCGGGGATCTCCCGTTTCGTCCGCCTCTTCATTCCGGCGCTGCTCCATACTCACCTCATGTCACCCCTCACCAGCGCTAAAGACCTCGATGTTGGCGCTGACCAAAATCTCTCACTCACTTTTATACGGCATATCAATGGAGTTGACGAGGATTCATCACGAGGAAGAAGTTAATTTCGTAATTTCAACAATCCTACAATTATCTATGGAGGGGGGAGGACGTTGTAGTGGTCTCCCGACTCGTCTCTCACAAAGGTATATCCGGGTTAGATTCCTGGTAGGCTCACTTCTGAGCTGTGGAAGTAGGTAACGTGGCGGGCGTTGCCACTGGTCAGCTGGTTTTCTCGGTACATTCCCGTATGCGTCATTGCTCCACATTCAACTCGTGTCATCCTCACTAGTTCTCAGGACCTCTATGTTATGAGGAGACATTAGTGAGATTTATTTTGCAAAATCAGTGATTGCAAGGTGTACTCGTGTCTCTCTGTAAATAACTGTTCTGCATGGGAAAACGGTATTTTTTTTCGTGAAAGGTAAAAAAATCTATTGTGTACACATGCCACTCCTATCTTTAGTCCTATTGATGAGGGAAGGAATGTTAATAACCAACATTGTTCTGTGCGAAGCCCCATCTACAGTATTTATTCCTTATCTGTTGTTCCAGTGAGTAGCAGGTAGTGGACAAATGGTAGGGGTTTGAGTATGCACAGGGCATGCGAGTCATTGAACTCGCCTACTGTTCCTTTCTGTACCTATAGATAGGGCCACGATTTTGTCGTGAAAATATTTTTGCCCCACTTTGTTTCAGCGTCTCGCGTACATATCGGTAGTTCTGCGTAATAGTTATTATCATCGTGTCTTTCTTCAGACACATCTCTCATTTGACTGCACCAATCAGAATAAGAGTATTGTGACTCCGTACGTCTGTAATTTGCCAAGGCAAGTGGGAGTAAAATCATCCAATCATAGACGACGTAGATACTACAGTATATTGGAGGCTGTGTTAAATATTTTCGCGATTTTCCAGTGTATCTAATGATGGTTAGAGATTATGGTATATCGCGAAAATGTTTTGTGCCAACGTACCCTTGAAAACGCTGTAGTTAATATTGTAACCTATGATTGGACGATGTCCAGTTGTCTGCAGACCAGTAAAAGGTACCGATTATTACAATAGCGGGATTCTTATTGGCTTAGTCAAATAGGGTACAAGCGTAAGCCAGTAATCTTCTGGTAAGCTGAACGTGTGTTTAAACCCAGCAAACAGTCAAGTTTTCCCGCGATAAACCATCATCTCAAATGATGGTATATCGCGGAAAAATTGTTGTGCCAACATACACTTGAAACCAATGTAGTATCTTGTGACATGTATGATTGGGTGATATACGTCTGACACAGCGTAACTGTCTGCAGACCGATAATAGGCATGAAATATTACAATAGCGGGATTCTTATTGACTCAGTCAAATAGGGTTACAGCTCCGCCTACTAGAGAAAGCCAGTAGTCTTGTAATAAGCTGAACGTGCGTTGAAACCCAGCAAACAGTCAAGTTTTCTCGCGATAAACTATCATCTCTACGTATGATTTCCCATAAGGGAACAACCTGGCAGAGTTTCTGTTCTGGAACAGCCTGAATAATGCTTGGAGTGTTTGTGTTACTTCCTCGCTCGTTCACGTGACAAGTTACGTTTCGCTCGCGGAGGTTGCAGTGACGCATCACAACCGCGACATTCACACGTTGGGAACTGAGTTAATTAATGATGAGTGTCTAGTCCTCTGCTTTTGACCCTTTCAACATACGAAGGGCCACTTGCACGCTAAAATCTGGTCGGTATTAATTAACGTCACAGGTGGAAGGAGTGAGCATGACGTTGCACGCTGCTTCACCGCCATGCAGCACACAATGTTGGTACTTTCACGAGCCATGCCGTGTATACTAACCGACGAAACATTGTCATTTACCATAAGAAGAGTGTGATGAACCTTGAAAGTAGTTTTACACTGCTTATAAGAACGAGTTGATTAATTTTAATTGACTTGAATCCTGTATGCTTATTCACTTTTAAGCATGTTCATGTATTCAGCAAGTTAAAATTCTTAAAGTATGTATTTATTGACCTTATAAATTCCATGTCAAGTGCATATTTTTGGCCACACTGCGAACACTGCTTAAACAAAAATTACCTATATTTAGAGACAGGAAACTTTGCCAAAAAGATTTTTGCAGCATTTTGTTTCAGTGCATAATGTGCGCACCTTCCAGCTTTGCTATGTGGTCAGTGATTGGATGCCGTAACTCCCAGCGTGTGGAGGTTAAACCCGCAAATCACAGACGTGATGTGTCGCAGTTATCCGTGTACTGATTGACACAGTCGAATGAATGACGACTCTGCACAAAAAAATATTCTGTCTAAAACCATGCAGTTGAGCTGCAGGTGCGCACGTAAGGCACTGAAACAAAGTGGGGTAAAAATATTTTCGCCAAAAAATCCTGTCCCTACTTATATTATTTATCCCGTATACAATGTTATTTTATAAACCGCGCTTACTTTCATCTTATCTTGTTTTAAACTGTGACTGGTGTTATAGCATATGCTAGTGCTTGTGTGTGCATCTACCTTGTATATGTACTTGTAATACATCATATATGTAATTCTTTTGACTTGTTCCACATGCCTGTACTCAATTGGGGATCTATGGAAGGCAGTATAAAATAAATAATAAAATAACGTGATGTTTGATGTAATACAAAAACCTCAGCTTCAGCACCCTGTTTGGACCTTGGTTGTTTAATTGTTCGATTGTGCTTTTTGTTTTCGTTTTCCAATTTTTTTATTATATGCCAATTCCTGATTCGGAATTATTTGTATGTTTGTTCACTACGGCCATTTCTGACTTCATTGTTTTTTTTTATTTTTGTATTTTTGTTGCTTATTTTCTCGTGCTTGATCTTTTTGTGTAACTGTGGGTTTTTCTGCGATTCAGCAATATTCATTATCAGCGACGTATATCCGACAAAACACTTCAGATTGCCATACACACCTACCGTAGAAATCTGTCAAATAATACAAAACTTTAGCGCCTTCTCACATTTTACTTGTTTTATATAAAAATGCAGTAATTTTTTTTGCTGTTGGGTAGCAACAAAAGTTTCAGCAACACCACAAACTAGTGTTGTAAATTTACAAAAAATTAAATGGAAATTACAGAACATGTTTGTAAATAAGTAAACAGAAATATTGCCCTACTTGTCTATTAGTCCAGTCGAATTAGAGATACTTTAGCTTTATTTTCTCATTTGACTGGCCTATATTTCCGAGTACGTCCTTGTTAATTTTGTATGACAAATATAGTAATACCCACGTATGTTTAAAATTTTCCCCATATTCCCAATCAGTTTCTTGTGTATTTTGCAACAACTTGAAACGCCACTGATTTTTTTTTTTGTCAGTGAAGTTCACGAAATGAAAATATATGCCTACAAAAATGTAAACTGTTACAGGGCGCCGTAATTAATTTTCTTTTACATTGAACATTTTGTAGGCATAAATTAAAATTAATTTACTATCCGCTCTCAGAAATGATAGTTTTTAACGCCATTCTTGTAGTACCCGGCTGATGTTTTTTTTTTCCACAATTGCTTCTCAAGGTTTGTTGTTTAAAGCATAAAAATTGGCTGTAGTGCGGTTTAGTGCTCAAGTAGCTGTTGATATACTGAAATTGATGCTTTCAACTCCCATCCACATACAGGATTTTCGTGTTTTATATATATAGCATTTCAAGACTTTCATTCCTGTGCTGAAGGCGAAGGCGTACCCATTCTTCTCCAATAATCTCATTTTATCCTTAATCTTTTTTTTGTAGATATTCCTCTCACTTCGGCACCCCATATATAGTGTTTGTTTCAGTTTTCTTTTCATACGTTTTCCATTTCGGATGGATCTGTGTCGTAAGGTGGAAAACCAGCTAACAGCAAACTCTTCTATTGCAGTATCTGGTGGGTATCCTTTGAATGATTATTTCAATATGTTTATATACGTAGTTAATGGGTATATACACGCCATCAAACTTGTAAATTTAGTAAATGTACCCGCTTACATGGCTGTTGAACTGGGTTGTCGTTAATTAGAAATTTACGTTTATTTTATAACTTTCACTTACACCTTTTCACAATGTCGCCTACTTCGAAAAGAAAATTCATTTAAGATAATCTTAACAAGTAATTTAAAAAACATCACGCGCATTGGAATGTAAGTATAAAAATCCTCTTTTCGCGCTATTGTGTCACGAAATCATCGCACATATTAATATAAAACTAATACAGGGAAGCGATACAGTTGCATATACTTTGTTACAGTCGTTCAACAACAAGAAGTTAGGGTCGCTGTAATTCCAGCTGTAAGACGTAAACACAGCCCTCCAGCTTAGCGCCATGCGCGTAGGAGTGATGTGGTATGCCCTTACATCTCCTTCGCTCCTGAGCCTCCAACGCTCAAAGCGGATAAATATCATCAGAAGAATCCGTTGACTTCTAGTCAGAAATGCTCTATCCTTCCACTTTGCTCTCTGAACTTGAGAAAATAACACTCTGGTGAAATTCGCGTTAGTTTCGGTCAAAAATGAGGAAATCAAGTTAGCTAAACCGTGCTGATTGCTTCAGTGACTAAATGCTACTGATTTAAAAGTGATTTTCACTTATTATCAGTCAATTTCACCTGCTAGTTAACCATCGGTGAATTTCACCTACCAGTTAACTGATTTTCAATGAACTCTACAGGTTCATCAGTCAGAAACTGATTGTTAGCTGGAATTTCAGTGATTAATGTTTCACTTATTGTTACCACTGATTGGGATTTAGTGTGTGAGAGGCAAAGTTGTCGTTCTGGCGTGACTCAGTGACTATGCGGAGTACAGAATTAATTACTGCGAGTATCTCGTTACATGCCGGCGTTAGTGTCCGTGTTTTATTGCAGTCGGTGAAAGTATTGTAAACCTAGTTACTGCAACCCAAGTTCACTGTCACTCCGCTACTATAAACGAACTGATAAAGAGGGAAATGTGCTCAGGTGAGATAAGACCTCTGCGACTGTTCACTTTTAATTGAACTCTTTTAAATGCGCCGCCTACCAAGCTCTTCACATGCGTTGTAATGGGCGGGGAATGCGTTTTTTTTTACGAAACTGTTCGATATATGCCCATTGTAACAATGCGCGAAAAGAAAACATACTACGGGCAAGGACGGGAATGCCATGGCGTCGAAATCGAAACGTAGGGATGTCCAAATTGTTTTGATATATGTGTGTCCATTAAGTAAGTAATATTTGCTTGCTAATGCAAGGTAAAGAATTCCGTACACATTAACCACGTACTGTAATTCCAGTTTATTTTATTTTTCAAAATAACACATCCAAATGGGGTTTGGAACCGAACTGAATTTCTGTATGATATGTCTAAAAGTGGCTAAAACTGTAGCTCTTGGCCCCCCCCCCCCTACCCTTTCCATTGCCTTGAATTATTTAAGATATGTAGATTCATTTTCATGTGTGATAGTATTTTTATTAATTTTTATGATTTTATAGAATATAGTATTAATTTGTGTAAGGAAAATTAATTAGGTGCATTTAGTATTTATTTACGCTCAAATCTCTTAAATAAATAAACACCTGTTGCACGATTGTCCTTGCAGGGATGAAGACGAATCCTGAAGGCCGTTGCAGATATTGTAAATTCTTAATTTTTGTTAGTCTAAAAGAATATGAATAAGTTAAATGTTAAGTTAGTAAAAGCTACTGCATAGAATACGTAGTTGCTCATAGATCATTGCCAGTAATTACTGTTGGTATCCCAGGGGGTTCTGGGTACATTTATGGAGATGCGGCCTTTAGTTGCTCCAGAAGCCGGTTTCGGATGCGTACATCCAAACGCACGCCGCCTGAAGTATTAAACTCGCTACACAGGATGACGCGGGCAAAACGTAAATTCGAACGCTCGTTCATCCGCATGCAAGAGAAGAGGTGAGAGTTAAAGCAGCAGCAGGAGAACAGTTAGACGGAGCACTTCGTCGCAAATGCCAACGTCGTGGTCTTCTCCGTATGAAAGGTTTCCTCCTTCCCGTCGGCACCCATGCGCCCGCCTCTCCCGCAGTCTTTTCAATTACATATTTTCTTATTGACGCCAAATTCAAGTAAACTCGCCAAAATCACACTGAGAGAAAAATACTTTGCAAATAATAAAAATTTGCTTGGTGCAACCAAATATGTGCATACCGAAATAAATATACTCAAGTCTTGTGCTGTCCGAGGGCGTGTAAATAAACACGAAAATAATTTAAAAAATTATGTACATTTAATTATTTGTGAGCGATGGCTGACCTCATATTAAATGTCAGTCATACAACATGAGCCTTATAGAACTATTATTATTTGGGGATTTCAAGTGTCCTTGAACATCGTAATGGAAGGGAGCAAACGTTGATTGTAGTAACAAATATACTTAACTTTCGGCTGCCAGCATACAAGGTTATCAGAAGGTGCTTATAAAATTCACTCGCAAGGTTAGTGTATGTTTACCTGTCACGTGACCAGGTTTTATCGATCACCACGATTTGATGCACGCCCGTAGTGCTGTTCAGGGTTTTAAGATGGCGGGAATTAAAAAAAAAAAAGCCTACATATATTTTACATAATAAATATTTTGGTAAATGTTACGTCCGTAGTGCATTCTTTACACGCTATTTTATTTACGTTGAAGTATATTATTTCGGGCTTGTTTCTTCGATGTTTTAAACACAATGCATTCAGTTGCACTTCTTTGAGGTTTTGGTAAGGTTAATTCTACTGCAGGTTGGAAAGATCAATGTTAAAAGGTTGACACAGCGAAAATTTCTTCCCCTGGAGCGCTGGTATCGGTAATAAGTGTAAACTGACCGATCACAGAGCTTTTGTGAATTTAAATTTACATGAAGTTGATAATTTAAAAGGCAAAATTGGTTTGTTTTTCACTTTAAAATTAAATGATATATCTTTGCCAAGCATAGTGAAATTTAGTTTTAGTACTTTCTCGTATTTTATTAGACCCGTCAGCGATAGCAGTGTCAGAATTTTTACCTGTGCCGAACTTTCCCATAAGAAAACTAATTTTCTTGCCAATCTGTAATAGAATTAACCTTAGTTTTGGTTATGTCTACTGTTTGTATTGTTTTTGGCGCCAAATGGCGAATTTCGTCTGCTAACCGCCCGTGTACCATGCTCGAGAGCATGGTGACTGAGGAGTTAATCGAGGAGCTGTCAGTTTAATTCCGAACATGTATAATTTTCACTCGGGTTAAATTTCGAAAACATTTAACTTTAAATTTTGGGAGCGCGTCATTTTCCCGAAAATAGTTTTCCCGAATTGTATTTTCAGCGTTCTATTCTGCATTCAAATCGTTTCCCCGAAAAGCATTCACCAGAAAAGTCATTTTGCCGAAAGTTGATTTGCCGAAAAGTCACTTGGCTGAAAGTCGTTTTCCCAAATGTCGATTTTCTCATGCTTTCGGAAAAATGGTTTTCGGGTAAATAGCGTGTACCCGAAATTATGTTTTGGCTGACCTGACCTACACTCGTGACTTTTCATAGACGTGTGTAATCGAGTCGCGACGCGCAGTGCGCCAAGTTAGGAAGGGAAGCTTGGCGCCACTTCAGCCTCTAGACGACGTTGAGTGAATATATCTTTTGCTTGGTGCGGGCGATCAACAGACGCCATCTCCCCGCCTCCTCTCTCTGTCTGTCTGTCCCTCTAAGGGAAGCCGGCTAGAGTCGCTCGTTGATGAGGTTGTAAACTAATGACCTCGGGCCCGGAGTTTGTGCGCGGTGCCGTTGGAACACACGCCAACTCTTCTTGACGCCTGGCAAATGGAGTTCCAGCCGTGGCCTGGTCGACGTACCGCCACGCGGACGCCGCACTTTGTCCTCCCCTACTTCCTCTTTGACGTCATTTATGTGGAGCGATCGTGGATCATCGCATAATTCCTGCGGTACTAAAATAAACTTCGAACTTTTCTGAGCCCAACATGATCTTGGGCGTCATCGGTGCTCTAGTTAGCACCAACTTGTTTCGTTGTCTTAGGCTACGGTCACACTATATGTCTTTAAAAAATGTTAAGTTATATACATTCGGCAGCCATGTTTGTTTGCGTTTAATGCTAAACACGTTTGCGAGGTTTGCACGAGAATAAACTCAATGAATAGAGACACTGGGAAATCGCGGAAATGTTTCAAATAGCCTCCAATAAACTGTATTATATCAACCGTGACACGTGTGAACAGTTTTGGGACAAATCACACACGCTGTGTGTCCAAGCTGTGCAGTTCTAACTGGGCCGGTTGAAGAGAGAACAAATGCTACAAATAAACGATAGCCAATGTTGATACGAAACATTCAGTGTTATATACATCACGTTGGAGGCTAGCAAACAGTCAACTATTTCCGCTATTTTCCAGTGTCTCTATCAATGAACTTTCTAATCTCAACAAACTTGGCACTATCATCAGATCTATACTCAGTATTCGTGACTTTTTTAAACTATCATATTGCTACGAACTGCAGTACAGCTGTGCGTGCAAAACAAATTAAAACGCTGAAAAATTTACTAAAATTTAACGAGTGCAAAATGTCGGACCAAAAAGCGGTCATATTTGTTACACAGCTCATTACACGAAGTAGCCAATAGGAGAGCAGCGGAAAAGATATGTCGTTGGTAGCTACATATGAAACTAGTTTACTCTGAACGAAAAGAAACTGCGATGTGAACTAGTTCGTAGCTCGTGTAACTGCTTCATAAATATAAACATGTTTCTGAGGTAGTTCAGTATCCAGTGTGACCGCGGCCTTACTTACACATCTGCGACTTTGCTTCACGATTAGTGGTAGGGTATTTTAAATCCTCAGATTCTTGGAGTTTTCTACCCGCAAATCACAGACGTGTGGTGTCGCAGTAACCTTGTTCTCATTGGCTCAAGCAAATGAGCGACGCTTGTGCAAAAAAAAAAAAAAGAAAACATACTGCCAAATAGCAGTGAAGCAGAGGAACAGAATTGCACGTTAGGCGCTGAAGCAAGTTGGTGAACAATTATTTTCACCAAAACTCAGTGGCTCTACTGATGCTGCTTGTCTGTTCTCGTTAGCGGGCATGATACTTAAGGGCATGGGCCGGAGTTTCTTCGCATTTAATGCCAATTATTTTTTAAAACATATATGGGAGCCGATATCGTAAACTCGCTTCGTAACTTTGTTACGACTGATTTAAACTGCATATTCTAATTTTGTCGAGTCAGAAGACCGCTAAATAGTTGCTAATTAGTTAATTAACGAAAATTCCTTTTATTTGATAAATTATCTATACTCAGCATACAGTTTGTCTCGAAAAATTACATTGCATTGTAAAACCAATTTGCAACAAAGTTACGAAGCAATTTTACAATATTGCCTCTCGTATGGATTTAAAAAAATAACTCTCTCGAAAGCCGAGAAACTCGGGCCCAAGCCCTTAAGTCAATACTAAAAGTGTGCATTGGGTCCCCGAGTCACAACTTAGAGAGGCTATGTCACCTCTTTTGTTAATAATTTTCGTTTAATAAATGAAAGATTTGGCGAATAATTAGCAAAGTTTCTCTATAGAAACATTACATTTTACTATTAGTTGCGTATTAAGGAATTAAATCGGTACTGGGAGTTATTTAATGTTTATTTTTTGTCTTAAAATTTAAATTACCTTAATTATTTCAAAGTTACGCTTTAATTTTTCAAATACAATATAGGTAGGGCTAGGAATAATTCGCTAGTTCAATGACCTGCAGGCTAGGATCCTATGTCCTATACATACTCAAGCCCCGTCTATTCGTTCATTATCCGCTGTCTGAATGAGAAGCAGGTAATGGACAAATGGTAGGACCTCGGTATACACAGGATAATGGATTCTAGCATGCTGGTCGTTGAACTCGCGAGATATTCGTAGCCCTAAATATAGGTAACGAAAGGTAAAGTAATTAGCTGCGTCCCTATAAAAAATTTTCAGTTGAATCTTGCCAAATTTTTATTTAGGAAGGAATTAAGAAAAATTCATTATAATAAGTGCCACGGACTCCTAAAAATTAAAAAAGAGCAATCCTAGTAAACAGTTTTACCATTTTCCGAGCGAACCTCTGGCCCGAATGAAGTACTTCTAGAACACAATCTCTGATGCTGAATTCTCGTTCATTCAGTTCTGGAGCAGGAGAATGTGATAAACGAATGCATCCCTCCGGATATAATGTTTGCTTATGCAAAGTTGGCAAAACTTAATTCTTATGATTGTTTTTTATGTATTGGCTTAAAAAATCATACTTCTGTTGATTTAATTAGCGTTACTTCATGGCCCACTCCTCTTTTTAACTTTTCGCATGTGGGAACATGCCGGACGATGCCACTTGGGCGGGTTTTCTCGGGGATCTCCAGTTTCCCCCGCCCTTTTATTCCGGCGCTGCTCCATACTCACCTCATGTCACCCCTCACCAGCGCAAAAGACCTCAATGTTGAGCGCTGACCAAAATCTCTCACTCTCTCACTCCTCTTTTTAACTTTTGGGATACGTAGAATGAACTAGAGCAGTTTATTCCAGTGTTGCATAAAGTCAAAATGGCTGCGACGTTCGGTTGTGTTCATCCCGCATTGGTTCATAGGGGTACTGGTTCTAAAAGTGGTCCGGGGTCATGATAAAGGATTGATTCACTCCCCCCTTCCCCGGCCAAATCATGTTAACATCCAGTTGTTGGCCTCGATTCTTGTTGTGTCTCAACGAGGCAAAAAGTGAAATCGGGGGGGAAAAAAAAGTTTATGACCCGGTTGGACTGGTTGAAACTTAATTTCACCTTCCCTTTTTTTCTCCCCTGCCGAAGCCATTTATGTACGCTCATGAGCACCTGTCTATGCAGGAATGTTTGCAGTATAACCTGGATTTAATTTCAATTAGGTGCAATTAGTTGTATTCAGTCTATGTGCAAATTGTACTGCATTTCTTTGTCGGGCAATTATAATTGTTTTATGTCTTGTTTTCCTCCCATTTTAAAACGAAGAAAGTTCAGAATACAATTGAATGGTGTTATGCAGAAACAGACCATCCAACATTTAAACAATTGTTACTTAAATATTGTTTGTTGTTTTGTTAACTAATACATCTCATTTTCAAATACCCTACCTCTGCTTAACTTTGGTTACTTAACTGTGGAAGTTTTAATGTATAATAATTTGGGAGCTTGTTTTTTGTCGGCCCTTTATGTTTGTGGCCTGGGTGCCTTCTGCATAACACCATTCAATTATTGAATGAATTTTGTGATAACTTGACATTGTGACCTTGCGAGGTTGCGCAACGGTAACACGGTAGGCATCGGGTTCAATTCCCGGCCCCGGCCGTTCTGATTTCGGTTTTTTTTTATAGTTTCCCGAAATCATTCCAAGCGAACGCTTTGATGATTCCTCATATGTCATGGCTAGGAACCCCTGATTTAATAATTTTGCAATAACTTGTTTCAATGCCTTATGTGCACACCTGTAGCTGTGCTTCAAGGTTATTGGTAGCGTGTTGTTGTGCAGAGACGTCTTTCGTTTGACAGCAACAATCTGAACCAGGTAATTACGACACCACTCGCCTGTGATTTGCTGGTAGATCCCTAAGACGTGTTAGGGTTAAAACATCCAATCACTAAGCGTGAAGCAGAGCTACAGATTTGTACATAATGCAGTGCACTGAAACAACTTGTTGCAAAATTCTTTTCGCGAAAATCATGTGTCCTAGTCATGGCATACTCCTCTCCCACCTCCTGACCTTGTGTAAAGTTGTGTGTTACCGTCTGTAATGACCATGCAGGCGACGATAAGTAAATCTCAATAATCTAAAGGAGTAAAAAATAAAAACGCCACATTGTGAAATTATAAAACAGTAATAAGAGCAAGAAAATATCAAGCATTTATGTTGCAGTTTTGCGATTGCCTGTAAATGTATTAGTTATGTTTTCCTGATAATAATCAAGGATTATAATCAGCGTACTGTAGGTTGGTATGCTTATCAAGTAATTATGTCAGTTTTCATCTTTATTTAGGTTTAGAAGAGCATCTTGTCGACCTTCTGTTTCTGTATTTGTTTGTAAAGTAGTTTTATGGACACGTGTTTTTTTTCATGGTAGATAAAGAATTGAGATAACAGAATATCATGAGAAGATTCCGATGCTCGTACATTTGTGATAGCGAATGATGCCTTCCATTATGTGTGCGCCAAGCATATAGAATTGGTAATTTGTGGAATACATATTCTAGTTACGTTTCGAATCCCAGTTGGCGTGTTGTGTTGCATGTTTTCTGACACGCTGTGTACTGGGATACTTCTATGTTAAGGGCTAAGGCGTTGCCTGCTTCAGAGACTTGGCGAGTATAAGGAAACATGATAAATGTAATTATTTGTGGTACATTTAGAACTCACTTTTAAAAAATCGTGATTTTTTTTTGTACATTTGGGTGAGTCCGATCTTGCTACTGGATATTTTAGGGCATTTCGTAAATATCGTGGAAACTATCATATATGTATTTTACTATCAAAAACAATAGAAAACCTAATCTCGTATTTTTTCCCTACGTGTTTTTTTTTTTCATGTAGAAATATTTTCCTCTTCTTGTTGCAATAAAATTGTTTTCCTCCGAAAGCGGTATCGTTAAATCTGATTGAGCACCGCCGAATATAATTTAAAGTGTAAATATATTTGCGTACGCCAGGGCTGCTAGGTAATTTAGTCCTACGTGAAACACTTAAAGAGGGCGTGGTACATAATTCATCGCTAAAAGCATTACTTTATAACTGTAGGTTTCTTGAAGCCAATTTGCCAAAATTAAACAATAGCAATACTAGACAATAGTAAGTTTTAGCCATCGTTTTAAACAAAATTGTTTACAGTGTTAAGAACTTCTGAGGCACGATCTCTGACGCCGGAACCTCGTGCATTTAACTGCGGTGCAAGAGATCACGCGTAACGAATTAGTAATTCTGGATAAATATTTACTCAAAAAAGATTACAAATACCATTATCTAGGATTGCTATTGAGTATTTTATCCATATTGGCTTCGAAAAAGCGTAGAAATCAATTGATGTTTTCAGCGTTTGTTTATCTACCACGCACTCTTAAGCCTGCCACGTGCTTCAACTGTGTTTTGATGTACTGGTTTTTTTTTTGTCATAAAACTATACCGCATGCGCCCATTGCGACAACCTACGAAAATAAAAAATTATTTGTTGCGAAACTCTTCCCCATGCGCCAATTGTGCCAATGTACGAAAAGAAAACAAACTTCGGACAAGGTCGGAAGATTATTAGGTCTGGACACTAACCTATCTAACAATGCTATTGAGTTGAGCCTGTTATGACTGAAAGCGCCACTAGCAATGAAGTGTTGTTTTAACATTGCAATATAGGATCGTACTTGCCACATCTCCTAGCTGTTTCGTTACGTGCTTGCTCCTTGTAGATCCATTTGCGCTATGTTGAAACAGCCCCAGAGGGCCAGTGGCGCCAATCAGTCATAAGAGGGTCAATTTTCAACACCAAGTGTCCAGACCTGTTCCTCTATGGCCGTGGTTAGAACACCATGCTCATTGGAAACGCTGTTTATAAGTCCTCCAACTTGGCTAAAATAGGCCTTTTCAGACTGCCGTTCTTCAAAATATAATTATCGGACGTATATGAAACTCAGATTGAGACGTGCACTTTCCGATGTGGTCACTGCTCAAAGTCCCATACGTAGTAAAAACTGTTCGGCGGGAACCTTTCACGCTATTTCAGCGCTTTGTTCGTTGTAGCGATGCGGCATTTGATGCGCGCTTCACGGTCGATCTTCTGCTCCGTAGCTTTCGAGCCTCAAACACGCAGATAGGCGGCGCCCTTGGTGACAACTTGGTAGCAAGTTATTTGAGCAAGTGTTTCAGCTTTGTAAAAAAAATGTTGTCTTCTTTAGTAAAACGGCGTAGCTGTGAGACCACTACACCTCCTACATCGGAGTATAGGTTTCGATTCCAGACGAGGTCGATCCGAATGTTTCGCTTTTAAGGAATGTAGTGAGTGAGAGATTTTTGTCAGCGCCAACATCGAGGTCTTTGGCGCTGGTGAGGGGTGACATGAGGTGAGTACGGAGCTGCGCCGGAATGAAAGGGCGGTGGAAACGGGATATCCCCGAGAAAACCCGCCGACTCAACGGCATCATCCCGCACGATTCCCACATGCGAAAATCCGGGGACAGACTTCGCCCAGAATCGAACTCGGATCGCCTTGGTGGGAGGCGAATAGTCTGACCACTCAGCCACCACGGCCCCAGGAGTGTAGCATTGGCCGATTGGCTTCCTCGGACTGCTCCCGTTTCCGCCGGCCACCTCATTCAGTCGATTCGCCTTCATGTTGGTGCATCATTTGAGGAGTAAAGTTACGAAACCATACATATTCACTGTATAAAATATTACAGGAAAGCGAGAAAAAAAATTGATGCGTTGCGTTACCTACGAAAATGTAATATTGCAGGTTTATTATTCTTCGTAATTTTATGTGATAAATTATTGTAGTTCATAGGACACATGTGGATATTATATTTCGTCCATTACTAAACAAAAAAAAAAAAATGGCGATGTCTAGTTCAGAATGAATACTATCAAAGTGTCTGGCTGTTAGATTGTGTAATAAACATGTCAGAGGGAACATTTCGTAACTCTGTGGCCTCTAATTGGTAACATCAGCTATTGATCCCTTGTTTTGAATCCACAAGTACAGTTTGGTGGACCAGTCTGGTTTTGAATGTAAACACACAGTTTGGCGTGATTTTTAAAAGAGACGTCTATTAAATCTGTCGTGTGTATTTCACCAGAATGTTACAGAAATTATGTTAAACTCATTTTCGGATTTTTGTGTACGTGTCTGGTTTTGAAAGTTTCCTCTTCGTTTCATGTCGTCCTTAGGGCTCGGTTTACGGAGTCTAAGTATGGATTGTGATAGCATGTCCTTACAGATACTCTCCCGGGACTCTTTTTAATTATTTATCGCACATTTTTGTAAACCTACGTGCGAAATATTGTAGTGCACAACGAAATTTTGTAAATCTTATAAATCAAATATACAGGATGAGTCAGGATGGATAGTTGACGAGAAAACGATGAATAGATATTTTAATTTGTCTTCAAAAATAAGTTTTTTTTTTTTTTTAAATGAAGTGAAAAGCTAATTTGTATATTAAAAACTACACTCTTAAGAGTGCGTGGTAGATAAATAAACGCTGAAAACATCAATTGATTTCCACGCTTTTTTCGAAACTAATATGAATAAAATATTCAATGACAATTTTAGATAATGAAATTTGCCAACTTCATGTATAAATATTTATCCAGAATTACCTATTCTTTACGCGTGATCTTGCGCCGCAGTTAAATGTACGAGGTTCCGGCATCAGAGATTGTGCCTCAGAAGTTCGTGACACTGGAAACAATTTTGTTTAAAACGTTGGCTAAAACTATTGTCTAGGATTGTTATTGTTTAACTTTTGCAAATTGGCTTCAAGAAACTTACAGTTATAGATTAATGCTTTTAGCGTTGAATTATTTACCACGCCCTCTTGAGGCGCCTTCTTGCCTCGCTGTTGAACTCCGCTCAGAAGGTTAGAAATAAGCATTTATTTGCGAAAATATTATACGTGTTAACAGCGTACACACATACAAAAGGAAAACACGTTTCAAAAAGGATTGTAAAGTACTTTAAAAAATCGCACGCATTGGAAATATCACCTCCCTCCCCATTTTTTACAATATGGGTAAAAATTGCGTTTTCGCGTAGCTATTTCACAAAACGTACTGCTTAGATCGCTACTGTCTAAGGGGTGTTCAATGTACGTTACTACAAACTTACCAACAATAAAATAATACGGCCACAGCTTACAATCCCGTAGTTCCAGCGATCCGACGGAAACAATGAGGGCCAGTTTATCGCCTTGTGCATAGGGGCGATGTGACGCTGACACGCGCGTCAAAAGTTACTCTTACTGTTTCTTCGCTTCTGAGCTCTAATGCGGAAAACAGATTCAGGAAAGCGGCACAATTAACAATGTCTAAACAATAAAAGAGCTTATTCCTAATATTTATCTTAATCGTGTAAACACATATGGTTTTGTTTTCTCATGATGATATACTTCCTTTGCCTCAGCACAGACTTTGTTGCGTTGTCAAAAGAGTTTTTGTTTAATTACTTATAGGGGCCTGAACAATTCGCGTATTCTACTGCGCACGAGCTAGGATGCAAACAACTATTAGTTCGTGTCACATTGGCCTAGGCCCTATGGTTAGAGGTGCGTCAATTTCGCGGATTCATCTGGCAGTAGCCTGGATTTCTCAGTCCTGAACACGCTCTGGATACAGTCGATTATTCATTGGCTTATAACATTGTAAGCGATAGCTCTATGAATCATTTCCTTATTTACTACTGGCTTGCAGTAGTCAAATGCGTTTCGTAACAGCCGCTAGCTAATCACACACGTGATTATGAAGTATATATATTTTGGCGTTCAACCTGACCTGGAATGTATTTGCGAAATTGACGTACCTCTACATATGGTCTTATTTGACACCTACGGGGCGACGAGCAAATAATACAAAGGTAGCTTAATGCAGGTCCACTCGTATAGTATCACCGTATTAGCGAGCTTCCAATGAGCAGATGTCTGCTTCAGGAAACATACATTCTTGGAGACTAGCTTACAGGTCAGTGAAACCGCGAATTTTTCCGGACTCAAACCACTGCCAAACGAGCTGCCCTTTAAAACAGTTTAGCAATAATCTTTATGGTAATGACTAGAGATGATGGAATATCGCGAAAATGTTTTGTACCAACATACCCTTGAAAACGCTTTACTTTCTTGCTACATGTATGATTGCGTGATATATAGGCCTACCTGGCACAACGTAGCTGTTTGCAGACCAATAACGAGGGACCCTTGTTTTTCGCGAAAAGAATTTTGCCTCACTTTGTTTCCGTGCCTTACGTGCACATCTGCAGTTCTGCTTCGTGGTCAGTGATTGGATATTTTACTGTGACGAGCCGTGAGATTCTACCGGCAAAGCAGAGACGTGTGGTGTTGCAGGAAAGTTTTTGTAATTGGCTCAGTCAAATGAGATACGGCTCTTCACACAGACACGCTGCCAATAACCATGAAGCAAAATTGTAGATGTACTCGTAAGGCACTAAAACAAACTGGGGTAAAAAATTTTTCGCGAAAAAACAGGGTCCCTACCTATAACTGTCTTCAAATAATATACACTAACGAGATTCTTATTGGCTCAGTCAAATAGGGCAACAGCTTCACGTACAAGTGAAAGCCAGTAATATTTTTGTAAGCTGAATGTACGTTAACACCCAGCAAACAGTCAAGTATTCCTGCGATAAATCATCATTAGAGTCCCGGATACATCGCGGGTTCAACGACCAGCAGGTTGGACTGCACAGTCCTGTATAGGCCTACATTATGTCATTAGCTACTTGTACATTGTCTGCTACTACAGTGAGTGGCCTGTTGTACATTTGACGATGTAGCGCGGGAGTCCACGAGTGTTTTATGCATGTCCGCCATTGGTTCGGAGTCCTCAAGGTCACGTTTAATAAACACTTACCCGATCGAAAAAGTTTCCAACTCATACATGACTTAGAAATATATTCTCTCCTCAGTTGAATCCGCGAAATTTTCGGGACTCTAATAATAATCTCTAGTAATAACAGTTAAAAATAAATTTTACTAAGAAAACGTGTATATAAAAAATGTATTAAATTGTTGTGAAAAAAAATTTCAAAGAAAACATGTATTATCTAACATATGTGATGTTTATTTGCAAATCGAGATACGTTCGCTGCAAGCTAAACAAATGTGAATACGATGTTGTTTGCCCTTTGTATCTGTTTGGCGCGCGCCCCGGACGTAACGGAACGAACTTGTTTCGAAAAGAGCTGTGTATTCTAGTAAATCTAGGGCTTTCGTAAGCCGCGTCTTTGCGGCGTTTCGCAAGAGGAGAACACGTGAGAATGTCTCGCGGGAGAGAATAACGACCCCGCTACCGAATGAATGATTCACGATTCACATGCAATATGCAGGCGCGGCGTAAATAGCGTCACGTTGGTGGCTCGCGTGCTTTACAAACCTTACGTGCGTGGCAGATTTCGTCGTCGGCCAACTGCTTCACCAAGATCTGTTCCGATGGCCTGAAATGCACGGTCTACGGCAATTTTCGACATATGTTTATTTTTATATTTGTTCAAAATATTTTTTTCTTATTTTAGACATAAATTGAGACCTAAATTTTGCTCTTATTAAATATTTATTATATCATAGTTTTTCCGTAATGGCTCGTAAATGTCAAAATTTGCGTGTTGCTGTTTTAAGGGGCCTCCCTACCGACACTCCAAATACGTTGTAGCGAGTTACGGCTATTTTTTTTGACGAAACTATTCAACGCGCATTACATTCGTATATCTACGGAAAGAACCCATACTTCAAACTATGTCGTTATAGATTTAAAAATTCGGCACGTTTATTAGAATCATCATTTACGGGTCCCTCAAAATGGCTTTTCCGGACTCCCGTATCTGGAAAAATAACAACCGGATTCGAAAAATACAACTATTGTAACAATCGTTAGACTTTGAGATATGCTGCCTATGATAAATAAAATAATGTGGTCACCGCTTAAAAATCTCATATGACAAAGGATAATTGCGAATCAATGCACGCTAGCTGAGTGGTTTGTGCGGAGAGGCGATAATGCATTACATATGTCGGTCAACTGCAACCTTACCGCTCCAGCCTCACACACACATACAAATGCAGCCTTGGCTTCTTAAGTACGACACTAAAACCAACTGACATACCAAACTGATAATGTTCACAGTGCATTATGATGCTGTAGAGTACAATATCTCCTATGTAAAACCACAAAATAAAATACTTTTGCATTATTAAAAAACTATTGATTTTTTAAGTTGTGAAGTAGTGACAATACATTTGCACCATCCTGTAGATGTATCGGGCGTTAGCGTCTTGGGTTCAGGAACTGTAGGACCCGCATGACGAGTGGACTGCCGGAGGCTTGAACCGAGGCAGGGGTGTATTAGGGGGGGGGGGTGACTGTTACGAAAAATCGCCTACAGCACCTGCATGCTCACCATAGTTGTCGAACAGTCGCTGGCCTCCGGCGGCGTGTTTTCACACGGGGTTGCGAAACGCTGGGCGTTCTTAACTTACCCGGAGGCAACCGCTAAGATGATAGTGTCAGTGATAAAGCAATACTTGTGTGTGTGTGTTTTTTTTTGCACTAGATTTTGCCGGAAGATATCTCATTTAAGGGGAGTTTTAGACAATGTTATTGTATTTTTTTTTTTTTTTTTTTTTTTTTTTCAGTTTTTGAGCCATAACATTTATGCGAAATTGTATTATCAAAATTTCCTCTTCGACAAAGCATAGGACATATTCTTGATAAGCTGCTTGACATAATTAATAATGCAGTCTTTCATTAATTTGTCACGCGTAGAATCTGTAAGAGAATTATTGGTTAACTTTTAAGAATTTTCTTGCAATGTTTCTGCATGACAAGTTAATTAAAGATTCCATTATAATTAATATCAAGCAGTTTACCAAAAATATATCCTACGCTTTGTCGAAGAGAGCATTTTGATAATACAATTTGAAAAATGTTATGGCTCGAAAACTAAAAATACAATAAAACTGTCTAACACCCTCCCCCCTCCTTAACCCGAATATCTTCAAGCTGTTCTAGGGGCCGCGGTGGCCGATGTGTCAGACTTCTCGCCTCCCACCAAGGCGATCCTGGTTCGATTTCCGGCGTAGTTTGTCCCTGGATTCTCACATGTGGGAATCGTACAGGACGATGCCGCTCCATACTCACCTCGTGTCACCCATCACCAGCACTAAAGACCTCGATGTTGAGCGCTGATCAAAATCTCTCAATCAATCAAATTCAAGTTGTTCAAGTGTGAAATTTAATTGATATGTTTCTACGAAACACTGTTAGTTTTGTAGATGTTACTTATGACCGCGTTTTCCTCGTATGGAAATTTGTTGGCATGTTTAGTATACACATAACGGCGTGTCAGATGTAAACATGTACATGTTACGGGAGCATACACCCAACATAAACCACCTGACTTAACGAGATAGTCATTTACACTGAAATTATATGGAACGGAATTCGTTATAAAAGTTATAAAAACAAGTAACAACATATTTGAATTTTAAAAAATATACTACAAAAATGAAGAATTTACTATTGATATTTAGTAACGTTTGGTACACTAAAAAACCGAAAATTTTGTTGTTATCACATAGCGGCATTCACGCTGAAAGTTAAGCTGCGGTGCATGTGCTTTAGTGAAAAGTAAATAGAATTCTCGCAATATTCGTATATTTTACAATTTTTTACTCAGAACAATGTGAAAAAAGAAAACTAAAAATAAAATACACCACCGTCATGCTGTATGTGACGCTGTGGGTGTAAGACGTGCTGGAAATTGTGAATATCTGCTGTTTACGGGAAAAGCAGCTAAATCTGTACACTATTTTCATTCCTTGAAGTACTTATTTGTAGTTTCTCAATTTTGCGAAAAATAACAACCGCACATAAGTGATTGCATTGTTTTCCGTGGAACCAATCCTTTGACGAGGCTTCGTTATGGGAGGGTTGTTGGACGTCCTTCGTGGAAGCAAATAAAAGGGGAAGTACATCAAACGAGCCCATGATGCAGCAATCGCATTATTTGCTGTAACCCTTCATGTTTCAGTTAGTCGACCCTAGTCTCTCTCTCTCTTGGCCATTTTGTGTTTTCATGCTGGACGACCATGGTCTTTCATGTTGGTCTAGGCAGCATGTGTTTTCCTGTCAACCCTCAATATTCTGGTTGCAAATTTAGACATTTTTGGCGTGAATAGTACTCGAAATCCCCGTTTAAAAGCAACGCTCGTTAGTTTTACGCATTGATTTTGAACTTATATTTTTTTAAAGCAACATATTTTTCATGTCGAAGAATCCCTACAATGCTTTTTTTTTTATTACAAATTTATCTTAACTTGTACCTTGTTATTTTGGAGCAATATACCACGTAGTTTTCCAGACTTATGCACCCTAAGTTTCATCAGTTTTGTCATGATAGTAAACCATGATCGAGCAAAAAAAAAAGTTTTTCTTGCAGATTAATGGAGCGTTATTTTGTTAACGCCTACGTAGAATTGTTCTTCGTATGAATGCTCATGCTTAAATTTTTCCAAAGTATTCCGTTAAAAAAGTATCGAGTTTTTTTTTGCGCCAATGTGAAATGTACTACCTAGCATGGCCTAAATAGCGTGCCCAGCCAAACCTGTGAGAAGACCTGAAAATCGCGTTTTCTTTCAGGCACAAGTTAGAATTCCAACAACTTTAACTTCGTGTCACTTTCACAATTGGCCTTAGACTCACTTGACATCTCCTTGAAGACGCTGAGCCATAATAAAAACGTAAATAAATGCAGGCGCATGTCACAGTGTCAGTGAGCAGCCATAGAGCAGCTTCTGTGTACTTCAGTAAGTATATATTCTTGGAGACTAGCCTATCAGGTCAGTGAACCCACCAGTTTTTCAAGTCTCTAGTAATGTTCTACAGTACAAATACAAACCAGTAATAAAAAGACGGTATCCCAAAAAGAGCCAATTAACATAATTTAGGGAAGAGCGTTGCATGGGTTGGCCCCAGCTTTTATTATGGTAAATTACTAATAATTATAAACCCGAAAATTTAACGAATTCATTTTAAAATACGTTAGATTCCAAACTATAGTACACGTTACTTGCTTTCTAAATCGGAGCACTGTTACAGAAAGCTACCATGAGGACTGTGAGCCAATAGCAGACGTGAATGGAAACACTTACTGGCTCCAGCTTTACCTTGTCACATGTACAACTGGTCACTCACTGGAGCAGCAGACAATGTACAAGCAGCTGAACACATAGTTAGAGGTACGTCTATTTCGCGGATTCATCTGGCGGCAGCCTAGACTTGTCAGTCCTATACACCCTCTGGCCACAATCGATTATCTATTGGCGTATAACCGTACAAGCAGGTAGCAAGCGATAGCAATTCGCATATTTACTACTGGCTTGCAGTAGTCAAACGCGTTTCGTAACAGCCGCCAGCAAGTCACAGACATGACAATGAAGTATACATAATTGGCGTTCAACCTGACCTGGAATGTATCTACGTAATTTACGTACCTCTTGACACAGTGTATACAGGATTGTGGTGTCTAGCCGGCAACGGGCTTCTACTAATCATCAGTTTCCGATTTCTGAACATGGTACACGAACGAGTAGAAAAGGGGTAAAAAATAATTCTATACCACTTCGTTTCAACGTCTTATTTGTACATGTGCAACCTTGCTTCATGGTTATTGTCAGATGTACTTGAGCAGAGGAGTCGCTTATTTGACTGTGCCATATAAGACCAAGGTCACAGCGACACTACACCTATGTTATTAGCAGGTAGAAGCTCAATATGTTGACAGTTAACAACATATAATCACTGGACTAGAAGCAGATCTGCAGGTGTACACGTAACACATTGAAACAACTTGGTGCAGAATTATTTTACCCGAGAATCATTGCCTCTAGTCATAGTGGACGTGGACAGTTTAACAGTTTACCTTATATATCATTGGTTAAAAAAAAAAAAAAAAAAACCTTCTGGCGTATCACACATACTGCCGGCCAACAGCAGAAGTCAAACGAGCATACAGTAACTTGGAGTCTAGTCTGATGTAAGATAATAACCGATTTGGTTATTTAATGTTTTCGTGCGCGACGACCAGAGTCTAAATTGTCTCTCTTTTTGACATTAGCATAGGTCATGTTTAGTTTTAGCAGTAATTGTCCTATCAACTCTTTGATTTTAAGGCGTTGCAAATGTATACATTTTTGACATGAGTAGTACTTCAAATTCTCATTTAATAACGCACCCAACAGAACGTGTGGAAAGGGTTAACCAGTGTTATAAAATGACGGTGTCCTAGCAAGAGCCAGTTAGCATCATATTTGGAAGAACGTTGTATGTATTGGTGCCAGCTAGTCTTGTGCAGTACTAACCATTATTTGTCGGTTCCGAAAAATGATATAAGTGAACGAGTAGGCTATAAAATATTTGTTAATGGGTTAACCAACCACCCATAGACGAATTCTCAGGCTTGATGAGCGCTTTTCAAGAAATTTTAAGAATTTGCCATTCGTAGGGGACGGTGCTTTCTGTATGAGGCGATATGGTTAATGGTGATAACCTCCCTCATCCTTAACCATCACAAAATACGCAAAAAAATAGAAATGACACAGAAGAGGACTTACCGCCCATTGTGTTTAATTTGTGTATAGGCGGCGACGGCCAAGTAAGACCACTTAGACGATCCCGGTATAAAATCCCGGGCGAGGTTGATCCCGGATTTTTCGCATGTGGGAAACGTGGCGGACGTTGCACCGTTGGCCGGCGGGTTTTCTCGGAGATCTCTCGATTTCCCCGCCCTGCGTTCCATCTCTGCTCCATCTGTTATCCCTCACTCCATCTTTGTTCCCCGATGAAGAAGGAGGGTTGGCGATTAGCTGCTGCCTCGCCCCGTAGTAATAATCGAATGTAATGTATGCAAGAAGCAGGCTATCGTAGCGACGCGCGGTTCCTTGGTCCAATACTCGTTTCATTTCAACGTTTTACTCGGTAATATGTGAAAAGTACAGTCTCAGTAAGAAAAGTAAGCTTGGGTTAGAATGCACGTACAAGATTTTTCATTTGTTATTTTTGTTATTATATTTTTATTCACCCCTCTCCCCCAGAAGCTGTAGCGATATCTGTGCCTGCCCCACCTCGCTCATTCATAGAGGCATACCGCCCACATTGATGATATTCACGGGCGCACTGACCTCGTGCACGATGGGATCCCTTGATGGGCCAGAGGGTTGGCAGGTGGTAACAAATGATCGCCGGCGAATAATGCTTTGCGGCGGTAATTAATCATGAGCTTGTCGCCGTCCATTTTGCACTACCACGGGGCTATTTTTATTTCACCGCCTCTGGTGCCCTCCCCCCACCCCATCCCTCTTTTTCCAGATCGTTAGTTACAAACGGCCAGGCAGATAAGTTTTTGCTGACCGTTGGACCGGGGTGGTAGCTTCGGACACCTTCACGCTTGCTTGAGTATCTATTTAAATATTTACCTAGTATCAACATGCAGAATCAGTGCAGTAAGTAGTCTGCCTACACAGCCTTGTAGCATTAAAAGCACGTTAATTGTGCTGCAGATATTTTAGTGAAAAACGCATGATTAAAAAAAATTTTTTTCGGACATATAATTGTAATCGATAAACACGTCAAAACCTTTTTAAAAATAATTATTTGTGCTTAAACGCAAGTTTGGAAATTTTATTTTTGTTTTAATGAAGGGTTGTGGATCGTACGCGTGAGACGTACTAGAGCGTGGTACGGAAAGTATTTTTTCTTGTATAACTATTGCAAATGTTCCCAATGCGTTTATCTACGAAAATAAGAGACACTTAAAACTGTGTCCCTATGATTTTAAAAATGCCGTCCGCTTATTAAAAGCATGATTCCCAAGCTCAAAAGTGCTAAAAATTACTTATTCACATTGCTGTACCTGAGAAAATATCGATCTTTATCGTAAAACTATGACATAGAAACCTGCATAGGACATTACAACAAATTTTCCACAAATAATATAACAGGGTCATCGCTTGTAGTCCCATTGAAAAACGGTTTCTAGGAAAACACTGCACGCTAGTTTAGTTCTCCGCGCCTAGAGGCGATGAGATGTTTGACGGACGTGTTATATTCTATTTATCCCCTTCCCCATTGTGGTGCCTCGAACGTAAAGAGAAAGCTACCGTCCTTTAAGGCTTCTGCCTACCTCGGAGCGTGGCGGGAGCAAGGATAGGGTTTTACATGTTAAACTAAATTCCGTGTAGCTCTGTCACGCTTTGAGATATCGCTTTCGGATGAAAACCATTTTCTGCATGTAAAGAGGAGAATACTGTTACGTAAACGAAAATGTGAAAACAATTTTATGAATACAGGGTTTCGAGTATTTAATCGGCATGAAAACACTTATTTGCTCATAGTTTTCAGGGTATTGATATAACTTGCTAAAAGATCCCGTAGCAGTGTGGGCCGTATCGGACTGAACCTAAAAGTCAGTGGTGGCATATATGTAGGTTTGAAAGTGACTGAGATATTTAGGAATATACTTTAACTTGTGTAACGCCCTATCCTTGCTGCCGCCTGAGCTCTGAGGTAGGCAGAAGCCTTAAAGATTGGATTTTGGCGTAAAAATTGGATAAAGTGGATTTCTTCCTAATATATTTTATCTGCCATAGTTTATATAGGCTTACAGAAACTTCAGAGGTATGTTTACAGACGTTGTGATATTTTATCTTTTTTAGTGTGAAATTTAATTGCAAACTAACTTAATTACTTTATATCGTCTTGTGGCGAATCGCCGACGGGAACATACCGCGCGTCTGTTAAGCTCCTTGGACCTGGAGGTGAATATGCAAGTAGGTACGTTAGACATCATTCAAGAAGACTCTACCAGTAGTTCATTCATACAGGGAACGTAAAAGGAATCGACCATGACCTGAAATAAGGCACAGTTTGATTATTCGCTTGGAATAGTTTCGGGAAACCTTGGCAAACCAAATGCAGGATTGCCGGACCAGGAATAGAGCCCGCTTCCTCCCGAATGCATGTCCATTGTTTTACAACGACGCTACCTCGCTTGGTTTAACTACCTTCTTGAGTTTTTGTAAACGCGTTGTGAGTAGAGACATGCAAAATTCGCCTCATTGTTTGGCGGCAGACTAGACTTCATTGCACTGTAACCAGAGTACAACTTGTAATTTTATAGACAAGGCCATAAACTTTCCCCTAAAATAATTTTGTCCCACGTTGTTTCAGTGTCTTACATGCACATCTGCAGTTCTGCTTAAGGGCTTGTTCCTTAGTTTTGCAGTGATTTCGAAAATATTTTTTCATCGCTACCTAATACTCTTATCAAAATTCTGCTCCACAGTTTTGACACTAATATATCATAATTTGTAGCTGAATTTTTTTTAGTAATGTACTGAACGAATTTTTAGAATTCGTCGCCCAATGTACCACTTTTTCGACGTGAAAGTAAACCAAAATGAAGCAAAGTATTTTTTTTTGCTCACAAATAGCAAAAAAAAAAAAATAAAAAAATAAAAAAACTCGTGTGACTGCACATGGACTCAAATTTGTTCTGAGTTTTTGGATAAAAAATATTTTAGTTATCGGCGCCAGTCTGAAAAAAACTAAAGAACATGACCTTAATAAGATTTTTACATGTTTGTTGCAATGGGAGTTTACAATTAGAATTTATTGGTTTGTGGACATACGCCATTGCTCATGTTTTGTTGACAAAACTTGTAATGAAAGACAAAATACAAAAAACACACAAAAAACACAGAAAACGTAAGAAAAAATAATACCAGAGGAACTTCGTCAATGTTTTTTTATTTTTATATATATTTTATGTACACATAAAAAATTGACTAAGTTCCTCTGGTTTTGTTTTTTTCTTACGTTTCCTGTGTTTTTTGCGTGTTTTTTGTATTTTGTCACTTTGTCTTTCAATGCAAGTTTGGTCAACAAAACATGAGCAATGGCGTATGTCCACAAACCAATAAATTCTTAAAGCCCTTAATAGTCTGTGATTTGATGTTTTCACTCTCCCGCGTCTTGGGGTTCTATAAGCAAATCAAAGACGTGTGGTGGTACAATAACCTTATTGTAATTTATGCAGTCTAATGAGAAACGTCACTTCACACAGACATGCTGCTAATAAACATGAAGCAGAACTGCACATGTGCACACAAGTCGCTGAAACAAACTGGGGGAACATTTTTTTTTAGCGAAATGTTCATGGCCCTATTTATAGGCCACGAGTCCTTACGTGATGCCAAGTTTCGTGTGTGATCGCTAGAGATAATGGTTTATCACGGGAAAACTTGACTGTTTGCTAGGTTTAAACGCACTTTCAGCTTACTAAAGGAACACAGGCTTTCGCTCTTATGTGGAACTGTTACCCTATTAGACTGAACCAGTAAAAAACCCGCTATTGTAATATTTGATGGCTGTTATTGGTCTGCAGACAGTTACATTGTGTCACAGTTATATCACCTAACTGTACATAGGATTTTCAAGAGTATGTTGACACATATATGACATATGTTGACAATAACAATACGGCATTTTTAGAGTGTTTTTCGGGAAGGAGATGATACATACTGTTCATAGTCTATATGCTCTTGCAGCAAGTTATCCGTTATCTCATCGGCAGTTTAGGCTAGGCCAGCCGCCGTAGCTGATCCCCGTGGGCTTAACCGGTCGACCTGCTCTTGCAGCAATGAGTACCACACCGAAATGAACAAAACCATCAGTGGTGAGAGACGTATGTGTTGGTTGGTTTGACGAGAGACTAGTCCTCGTCCCGCGTTGTTTAGTATAACACGTTTTGCTCAATACTTTTATCTGAAGAAGTCCTCCCGCCATTCTCTGAACCAAGGATGGTTTGTCGTCAGACTAAGGGGAGTGTGACGCGTGTGGTTGTCAAGTGTCGGCTGATTCCAAGCTGCCCGGGGGGAAAGTTTCCAGTGAGAACGACTGGAAGTCCACTCTTTCATAAACTCTTCCCACCACGGCCAGGCGCATGAATAGCGGCTGATTATGAAACTAGTGATGCGGGGTTTTCATCACGCGAGTGTTTCCAACCATCACTCTTCTTTAAAGTGACAAACTCTTCGTTTATTTCCCTCCCTGACCAAGGCTGAAACGTACTGCGTCCACTCAGTGGTACAGTAATAAATTATGTTTGTTGGCTGTTCAAGATAAAGTAATATCGAATATGAAGGGAACCCGAGGCAGGGCATAGCCGTCTTTAGTAGAAGGCCGCGGCAGGAAGGGTCATTTTAACACTTCTTTGTCTCGCCAAAGGCAGTGGCTTCTGATTCACCGGTATGTAGAGCAGAATAACGAATCAGGTACATCCACTGCCTTTGGAGAGCTAAAATAAGTGTTAATATGACCCTTCCTGCCAGGGTTGCCAGATCTAATGCCGCGGCCTTCTCTACTAAAGATGGCCATGGGCAGGGTCATCCCCGGTAGGCAGACTTTCAACTTGGCAATCCGCAGGTGTCTGCTGCTTCTTGAGAGGTGACGTGAAGATGAAATGTTACGCTACAGTGGTGCAGCGACGGAATGCAAGGCCAGAGGAAAGGGAGAACCCACTGGTTAACAGCACCGTACGCCACGTTTCCCACATGCGAAATACCCAGGGACAACCCATTCGGGAATCGAACCGGGATTGCCTTGATGGGAGGCGAGTGGTCTGACCACTAGGATAGTAAAGTAAGAACTATTTTATGACTTTCTTACAAAGAATAATATTTTTTAAAAAATTATGTTTTTATTGTTGATTCCTAAGCTAAATTTTGAGTATCGGTGAAATCTTAACACTGTGTATATTGATTACATTGCTGTGTTGAAAGGAAATAAAATCTGTAATTTATTTCGAACAGCCTATAAGATTATTTAGGTAAATGGTAGTGCCGTGTTATGACTAAGGATCAGTCGTTTCCAAGCTATATCTTAGCAAACCAAGACAAGACGAATTATAATAATTAGAAACATATTCAGTTTAAAACGATTATTATTTAAACCTATCTATTCGCGATACAAAATAAACACTTCGGGAGATATGTTGGAAATACTCGAAGACTTCGGGAACATTATAAATTGTATTTGGAGTTCTCAATGTAGCCAGGAACATTCGTAACACTGTACTTTGGTGAACAACATCACATGCATTCATAGCCTCGCTGTAGAGTTACATTGATCCTGTGACTTGCCGCGAAAAAACTGTAGGAACAGTTCCGAGTATTGACTGGTTCGTATCACGGTCCAACCGTAGATCATAAACAAAAGTGTATTACTCATTAGTCTACCATGTTGTGTGGAGTCTTCGGTCACTAGCCTACCGCCATTGCAGTCTGACTCATTATTCCTATATTTGGAGTCTTCATCACTACCGTAAAACGGGTTGAGATTGTGCCAAGTGGGGTGAGATTGTGACAACCTAATTGTATATGTTTGTTTACATATAGCAAAAAAAAAGTGAGTACATAGGCTTAGTTCTGAAGAATAAATCAAGTTTGAAAAAAGAACACAAGAATAAAAAATTATGTGCTATTATTTTATGTAGAATTATGTTGGCACAATCTCACCCCAACGTGGCATAATCTCACCCCGTTTTACGGTATTCTTCCATCGTTGAGGGTTTAGAATGATACTAACCTACTACCGTTGAGGTCTAAGTTACCTAGTCTTATCATCGCTGAGGTCTTAGTCACTGCTTACTATCGCTGGAGTAGAGTACAACCACGCGGGTTTTAGGCACCAGTTTACCACCGCAGGGGTTTTAAGACACTTACCTACCACTAAGGTTAATTCTACTGCAGGTTGGAAAGAAAATGTATTTTCCTATGGGAGAGTTTGGCTCAGGGAAATTTTCTGCTGCTAGTTTCGCTGCTATCGATAAGGGACTAGAAAAATACGAAACCCAAGTAAAATTTAATTTAAATAGGTTTGGAAATGACAGAAGTCATTCAACTTAATTTTGGAGTGAAAAGTAACCAGTTTCACGTTTTAAATTATCTTAATGTAACTCAAAATTCATAAAAACTCTGTGATTGGTCAGTTAACGCTCCTTACCGATACCAACATAACAAGCTGCAGAAATTGTCCCTGTAACAAAATTTCAACATTGATCTTTCTAACCGGTTGTAGAATTAACTATACTACCACCTATGGGTAGAGACATGCAAAATTTGCGTTATGTTCTCACAGCTGACTAGACTCCAAGTGACTATAGGCTCGTTCGACGTCTCCCGCTGGCCGATATTGTCGTGACTTGCCGCGGAGAATGCTTACACGGTAGAGAGGCCAATCTCTGTAAAGACGTAACACACGTAAATGACAACACATACAAGTTCGTGGCCAATTGGATCGCAGATTATTCTCTGTTACGTATAGGAAAAAGAAGTTTAGTCTGGTACGAAATGATAACGCAAATTTTGCATGTCTCTACCTATGGGGGTCGTCGTTCCTAGCGTATCACAGCGGGGGTCATATCGTCAGCTTAGTGCAAGAACTGGGTAACTTAAATTTTCCAAGATTAAGTTATCTGCAGATGCCTACGCTACCCTTATGATTGTTCCTTTTGATATGTATACGTTTATAAATGTGTTAATTAGGAGTATTGATGCACCATTAATTTACATTTAAAAAAATAACTATTTGTATAACAAAATAAATGTTCAGTGTTATAGTTGGATATCTCCAGCTACCTAGTTACCTAGTTGTAGCGTTAAGCCGACGATATTTTCTTAGTTTACCACCTCTCAAGTACCATTACCATCATTCGCGGTCTTCGTCGCTATACTTCGCTTCGTATAACTTCAGTAAAATTTGACAGTTCTAAGGGTACGACTTTTTAAGTGATGTATGCTATGTCGGTCGACATTTTTAGTTGTAAAATGAACCTGAGATGTCTACTTCGTCACTTGCACTGTATATTTTGTTTTGAATTGCGAGACATTACAAAATACACGTATTAACAGGTATTGCCTATAAGTAGCCATGAAATTGTATTGATGGTAAGGTACTGTCCGCGCGCCAGCTCTGAGTCCCTGGCGTGTGTGCCTTTTTCTTCTTAAACTTCATGTACGCTATAGTAACACCGTATCAAACACGCCCTAACTTACGACGTTACTACGGCTAGCATGTGCGTCGCATGCTATTGGGTCTCGTTGTGTTATTTGTATATTTAGGGGCGAAAAACACACACCCGCCAGGGACTCAAGAGCTTGCGCGCGGACTGTACAGCGAGGTCGCTAGGGACGGTGACACACGACTGGGTACAATGACAGGAGCTGGGAGAGGAGTCGGCCATGGCCTTTGTTGAGGAACCATCCCAGCATACGCCTGGAGCGATTTCGGGAAACCATGGAAAACCGAAATCAAGATGGCCTGAGCCGGGGATCGAACCCGGGTCCTCCCGAACGCGAGCACAACTTGTTACCGTTGCGCGGCCTCTCTCGGTGAAATTGTTTTGAATCTCGAGGCTCATCCATGTCACCTCGTCCATTCTCCCGGCTGGCTGGTGAGGTGGGCCTGTCCCTTATCTATTGTCGCGCACGAAGACCAGTGTGGGTGAAGTTCTAGTCTACGATGACCACTGCAGTGGAAGCGCCGGCGATCTCGACGTACCTCCATCGATCCGGGTGCGGTGCCCTCTGCGCGTGGGACGTGTCCGCGACTTTCGGGCTGCCTCTGGATTGACACCCGCGATGCTTTGGCTCCAGTTGACAGTATTGTGTACCGGTTTCAAATGTTCGCGTTTGGCGCGTTTCAACAACGGGATGATAAAACCCAGAGTAATTGCCATGCTCACCGTGAAACGTATCTCCTCTATTCGCAGCGCGCCAAACTGGCGTGCAAAGTTTACCCTTGCAATACTGATACATAGGGCCACGATTTTGTCGCGAAAAGATTCTAGCCCCACTTTGTTTCAGTGACTCACGTTCACATCGGAGTTCTGTTTCAAGGTTATTGGCAGCGTGTCTATGTTCAGACATGTTTCTCATTTGACTGCACCAATCAGAATAAGATTATTGTGAGTTTGTACGTCTATAATTTGCCAAGGCCAGTGAGAGTAAAATCACCCAACCACAGACGATGTAGCAGAGCTGCAGGTGTGCACATGACGCATCGAAACCAAATGTTGCAAAAATCATTTCGCCATAAAATCGCGGCTCTACTGATACAGTGATGGTGCAGTGTGTTCGTAAACAGGTTTTTTCTACAAAACAATTCCACGTTTACCGATTGTGCCGACGTACGAAAAGAAAACACACTTCAGACAAGGTCGGGGGCTCATTGTCAAGGGGCCCGCCTCGTTACCATAAAATCACACTGCAGCGTGTTGGAAGAAAAAGTTTTACACCGAAACTAATTCACGTGTGTTCACGCCGTTTCTCTACGAAAAGAACACACACTTCAGACGACTGCCCTTAAGTACTTTCAAGACAACACACGTATTAGAAATCCCCTTTTAGGGCACGTCAAAATGGGTCAAAACGGGATTTTCAGTCTGCTTTAGCGGAAAATATACTAGCCGAATACATATGAAACTACCATTGAACTTTAGTAAAGTGATTTCGTAAATAAAACAATAGGGTCACCACTTAAAGTCCCATAGGAAATTTATTTTTTCGCGAAGACTGCACGCCTTAAGCGTAGAGGCGACGCACCGTTGTATGGCCCATACGACGTCGCCCTTAGCACCATACCTCACTCACACAAACACATGTGCAACGAGGCGGGCCCCTTAAGACTATGCTCATTAAAAACACTGTTTCTAAATCCTCCTATATGGCTAATAACGGCTTTTTCAGGCTGCCGTACTTCAAAATGTACTAATCGAATGTGTGTGAAACTCAGATAGCGATGTGCATTGAACTTTGCTACAGACTTTCCACCAATAGAAGTATATGGTCACCGCTTAGTGTCCCATAATTAAAACCGTTCGGCGGAAAGCTTGCACGCTATTTCAGATCTTGGCTCGTTGAGGCGATACGGCATTTGATGCGCACGGACGGCGTTGCAGCGTGTCACGCGGTTTTTCCGCGAAACTGCTTAACTTATTTATGTTACGTTTATCTAAGACAAGAACACACACTTTAAACTATGCTTCTATGTTTCCAAAAATTCTGCACGCTTGTTAGAAACATGATTTTCGAGCCTCTTAAAATGGCTAAAAACAGTTTTTCTTTAGACTGCTGTAACTCGGAAAATAATACCTTAATTAATAAAGCGCAAAGCGAGAGGCATGTGTTGGTCTTCACTTCATACTATTCAAAAATGAAATGTTGTGGTCACCAGTTTAAGACCACGTAAGGAAAAGACTACACGGAAAACTTGCACGCCAGTTTGGTGCACTGCGAATAAAGGCGATATGCTACTCGTCAAGCGTGGGACACAGGCTCTTATCGCTGTGCTGTTCCCACGCGCCAAAGGTGGAAATTCGACACCGGCGAAGACTCCTCTGAAGGACTGACCATGCGCTGGTGGCCACGGTGTCGGCTGGGCGAGGGTTGACGTCCTGTCCTCGCCGAGATTGCAGTGCCCCGCCTGGGCGACGACCACCTTGGCACACTTCTGGTCTCCCCGGCGGGACCTGAAATCAATAACCCCCTGCGTGGCTGGAGGGTTTCCGGGTCGACCCCGCCAACCCCCTCTCCTTTTATCGGCGGGGGTGGCTTCCGGCAGGAATAGTACTACTCACCTCCACGTGCCGTCCTCCTCTCCTCCCTCCACCATTCCTCCTCGTCTGTCTCTCTCTCTCGTCTGCTCTCCATTGTCATTTGTGCTCGGCAGATCCAGCACGTGCCGTCCATCCCTGCAGAAATATCAGCAGTGGCGCACCCAAGGGAGGGGGTTCGTGTTGAAACATCCCCTGAAAATGTTTGCTAATTTTTTGAATATTGGTTATTTTTCTGTAATATAATGTTGCCGTTTTACTTACACTTGTTTCGTAAATTTAACTGTCAGGATTTAAAACTACAATTCTGTAAATACCAAATAATATAACAAAACTTTGGTAGGAAGGGTTTGTGAGGTCGAGACACCCCTACTCCCTCCGTCACCTTACGTAAACTACTCAAATAACATCATTTTGCAACTTGAAATCCATATTTTCTTGTGGTAGGACCCCAACCCACCTCCCTTAATTGGTGAGTGTATCGGAGTTCCTTCATAACATTCCCAGATTCGGAGAACTCCTCCCCCTTTACGTTATGTCCAAATACAAATGCTAGATATGGCCCTGTTTAATCCTAACACCCTCTGAACAGAAACCAGTCTCGGACACAGAGGCCAATGGGACAGTATTCTCTGTTTCGTATGACAGTACGTTCTGACAGTTCCTGCGGGTACTTTTGTGTGTGTGTTTAATGCCATGCTCCCGCGTTTCTTCTGGATTTGCGATTGTTTTAAAGATAAAAGAGAGAATATATTACAAATATGTTTGCCGGCAGTTTTTTAAAACTGTTTTTGCTGTAATAACTTTTTTTTTCAAAACAAGAAATTATGCTGTTTCGACTAATCAGTTAATTAAACAATTTTATTGCATAATTAGCTAAAACTACATAATTTACAGTCTTGGAAAATTAGCCAACATTGTGAAAACAGTTTGAAACAAATCTGCCAAACAGATTTTTGATACCTGCTTCCGTTTAGGCTTAAAAAATAATTATCGCGAAAACCGAAGAAACGAAGGAACGTGTCCTTAATGTAACGTTATTCATCATATTTCAGTTTAAAAAAATGAGTCTGAAATGTCCTTTCTATCGAATATTCATTATATTTTTCTTTTCGTTGCGACTGGCATTACAGAATGTACAGTCTAAACGTGCTGTACTATTGTGGACATACATCATTGCAATGTCGTATCCGCACAATATTACAGTAGGTTATTCTGCCCCGTTGCACGAAACATTCAAATACAGTGCAGTCTAAAACTTTTCATTTTGCTACAGTAAAATTCTTCTTGCTGCGTAGAAAAATTTGGTTTGAATAATGAGCCACTGCGAAGATTCGTTGTCGGAAAGAAAATTTATGGTTAAAGGTTACAGTAACGGTAACAAAAATTATGGTGAAGTTGTGTTTTCAACACAAGCTTAGTATTGGAAAAAGTAGTATCTTAGCCACAAAGAAACATGTTTTCAATTAATACTTTTTATAAAAATAAGTGTCGTGACATTAAATATCATTATTCCAAATTTATATTTGCTGTAAGCAATTTTCTTTGCCGCAATCTAAATATTCTCAAAGAATACATTTCTTTGTTGTAAAGAAAATGTGTATACTGTGTAAATAGCTGCATCCTTATAACTGTCAAATTTTCTGAAGTAAGAGTAGCTATAGCGATCCTGACGCCTGAGTGCTGCATCAGTATTATTTCTTCACATTAAATATTAAATCCAATAATTATATAAAAACTTTGTTTGATACCATCATTTTTACAATAAAAATTGGCTAATGTTAGCCTCAACCGCCTAGTTAACGATGCAATGAATGTTTGTACAGTGTAGCCTACATTGTTGGTGGGCACCGTTTCAATAAATATATACTTTTTTTTTTTAAATGTGTGCGGTTAACTTCTTACAGAACATACATACCAAATAAAAGTGTTCTTCTTTCTGTAGTTTAATACGACATGCAAATTCTTTTTTTACATCGAGCTCTTGTAGATTCGCGTTAAGACTGCAATCGTCTATTGAGTTGTAATACGTCGCTGCTGATAATCTCGTTATGACGGTTAAAATGTGTACCTAGTGTGGTTCTCTTGTCAGGTGGCTGCCAGTTAAGGGTGTTCAACTGCTTATATAATCTTAACATCTTGTATTCTTACGAAATTGTATTACTTTTGTAGACGATACTTGTGAGCGCAGTTATAAATAACATGACATGGGCTACGTAACCAAACATTGGGGGAAAAAAAGTTACACTTAACAATTTTTGTAGTCACAGAACCAAGTGAATTTGCAACGTTTCTTCTGTACATTTACAATTTTTTTTATAAAGATTCGGAATTTTATGTTATGGGTTTATAAATATTAGCTAACGTAGCTCATGACAGCGTAACTTGCAAATTTGAACTTCGATACACCGTAATGAGGGAACTACGCGAACTAAAATTGTTTCGTTAGAGGAAACTGTAATCACAAGTATCGTATACAAAATTAAATTTAGATTTTATACAATTTGAATACCCTTAAGGGCGCTGCCTACCACAGAGCCTTAGCGAGAGCAAGTACTGTAGCGGATATTACATGTTGTATGGTTGAGTGCGTGTAGAACGTATATGTATGCCAGCACTCAGTTTTTTGTTCATCTCTGTGCAGCACACATTGCTACGAGATATTTAAAGCTGTTTTTTCGTTGCATGGAAACTACGTGCCAATAAATATTTTCGTGCAAAAAATCACTTGGAAAACACGAACTCATAATTGATTTTCTACTATTATATTGCTGCAGAAATTATTTTCCTCTTCGTATAAAATGGTTTAAGGGTGAAGGGGGGAGGTTTTAGACAATTTATTGTATTTTCAGTTTATGAGCCATAACATTCATTCATATTGTATTATCAAAATATTCTCTTCGGCAAAGCATAGGATATATTCCTCGTAAACTGATTTGTGTAAACTATAATGGAATATTTCATTAATATGTCGTGCAGAACCAGTCCAATAGAATAATAGGTTAACTTTAAAGAATTCTCTTGCAATGATTTTACTTGAAAAGTTAATGATAGATTCCGTTATTGTTTATGTCAAGCAGTTTACCAGGCATATATCCTATGCTTTGTCGAAGAGAAAATTTTTATAATACAATTTGAATAAATTCTATGGCCCAAAAATTCAAATCACAATAAAATTGTCTAGAACTCCCCCTTAAGATGATATCTTGAAATATGACTTAGCCACACATTATATAATTTAACACGTAGGTTCCTATCCTCGTTCTCACTAAGACTTTCAAATAGAAATAATTATTTATTGTTTTAAAAATTGTTGTATTTGTACGAGATACCGTTTGTTTTGTAGTCGTACATAAGACGGTTTTATACAAGAAAGGAAAACCAACTGACTTACCGAATAAATAATTCACGTTGGAAAACAGTGCCACTGACTACGCCAAGATATGCATAAAAACAGCATTTTTTTTGTATTAAAATATTGAATTTGAAATAAAACATTGGAAATTTTATTATTAATACAAAAAACATATTCAGCACGTTTTTCATACAGTTGGTTTTCCTCGCAAACGTAAATATGTGAAACGTGGAAAAGGAACCGGGCCGATGATTCCGTAGCGACTCTGCCCGCAGTGGTGCGATGCCAGCTGGCCCCGTTGAACTGCAGGCTGAGAGTAGATGTGCGAGAGAGAAAGTGACTTCGAAACAGTTGGAGGGGAGGAGGGGGAGGATGAGTCGCTGGAGGGGAACGGGACGAATTTAAAAGCAAGTTCCGGTGTGAGTGACAACAAGCTTAATTATCGGCTTCCTGGATTCGACGTCACGTGGCACGTCGTCTCTAACTACGATGTTTGCATTGAAACCCGATCGTGCATAATCAATTTCAGATCCGGACTTACATAACATGCTAACTTAAAAAAAAAAATTAAGAGATACAAATAATCTGTACAATTCGCACCCCCAATGCAGTAACAACATATCTCAAAATATGTCATTTTGAGATAAATGCAGTTCTACATACATACTTTAGATTTTTGGTTGATGACAGTGTAATATCAACATAACACAAAATATGTTGGTATTGCACTGAAACATAACATCTGTTGTTTATCCTCTATGAACATTAATACATGAAATATAAATTTTGCACTAATAAGTACTGTTACTGGCAAACATGTTAAAATTTTTTTGTAATGTTTGGAATGCTTATTTTGGTTTATGACAGTATTGCATTATGTAGAGAAAACTATCATCTATTTCGCCACATGAATAACTAAAAAAAAATGTTGATTTTCTAGTAATGTTGGTATTGTATTGTGAGTGCGAATTATCGTATAGTTTGGTTTATAGACTTAGAATCCTCACATCCGAAGAAACTTTTCCAAGAGGAGAACATTTATATGAAATAAATAAACATTGTAGATACAATACAAATATCAATAACAAAATTACTATTGAAAAGGATGTGCTGCCAACTATTAAGGGAAGAGTAATTAATAATTATCTGCATATGCTTTAAACTGTTTGTATTAGTGTAATTCATAACAATCACTCAAAATGATTTCGATTCAATAAAAAAATTACTGTCGTATAGTTATTTTATTAGGGATTTTATTAACGTTCCATTTGAGTTAGAATATTTCGTGGAGTTAAATTATGCGCTTTTGAATGCCTAAGAAGTAGGAACTCCTGTGTTAGTTTCAATCTTCTTGAAGGCAGGGTCGTAACGAGAAATTTTTTTTCTGGGGGAAGAGATAGGAGAGTTTTTATCGGAGTGTAATGTATGCATACACAGACTGTTACAAAACAATAATTGATTTTGTTTGCTTGAAATTGCAGTTATGTTTATTTAACAACGTAGTTACAGGAAATTTTGATTTGAATTCGTGGTAGTTCGGAGGGGGGGGGGGGAATATCCGGATAGCCCTCTCCCCATCAGGCAACGCCACTGCTTGGAGATAGCTTGTTTTAGCATTGACTCGCATTCGGGAGGAGCCGGATTCGATCCCCGATTCCGGCCATCCTGATTTCGGTTTACCATGGTTTCCCGGAATCGCTCCAGGCGAATGCTGGGATGGTTCCTTAACAAAGGCCATGGCCGACTCCTCTCCCAGCTCCTGTCGTATCAAGCTGTGTGACACAGTCTCTAATGACCTCGCTGTAGACGAGACGTAAAACTCTGTTATCTTACTTTACCACATCGGCGCAATGAGAAAAGCGCTAAACTAGCGTGCAGAATTCCCGCCTATTTGGGACTTTAAGGGCCTCGCCTACCAAGCTCTAAAAATGTGTTGCAACGTGTTCGTAAATACGTTTTCTTTTGTTGCGAAACTATTCCACACATGCTCATTGTATCAATGTACGAAAAAGAAATACACTTCTAACAATGACAGAAATGTAGTTTCAATGCATCACGTCGTTTAGAAAGATCATTTCAGAGATCCTCAAAATGGCTAAAAACAATTTTTTCAACCTGTTATACTTGACAAACTACTTACGAGATTCGTGTGTAACTACTCTAGGAGCATGCAGTAGACTTAGCTTAAAACTTTCCACCAAAAAAAAAAGAAAAAAAGATCGGGTCACCACTGAAAGTGTCAGTCAGGCGAGTGATCTACGAATCACTGCACGCCGTTTCAGTGTCTTGCGGTAGAGGCGATACCGCACCAGATGAGCCGGTCAACATCGCCCTTGGCGTCGTGCCTCACACAAACACACGGCCAGTAGGCGGGCACCTTAAGCGGCAATCATACCACTTTGTTGGTGTTAAGTCTGTAGCAAATTTCAGTGCTCTTTTCTATCCAATTTCCACATACATCTGGTTACTTTTTGAAGTACGGCAGTCTGAGAAGGTCATATTTATCTATATTTGAGGCCTTGGAAGCAGTGTGTTTTATTTTCGTACTTTCTCACATTTGACATATGTGGAATAGATTCGGAAAAAACGTATTTATGAACATACTGCAACTCATTTGAAGGGCGTGGTAGGTGGTGGGCATAAGTATGTATGTGCTATCATCTCTCACGACCCCGCGCCAGAGATGAAAGAAAGACATTTTAATTATTTCTCTTTGTTGAAACAACTGGTTTCCATGGGAACGTTTGTTGGTGTGGTTGCGCAAACAGTCCGTGTTGAAATGCGCAGACATGAGTAAACAAAACGGGTGATTGTTTTCGAAATGAATTCTCTGTGTAAACGCTCGCACAATCGTATGAGGGAGAGAGACAGAGATAGAATAAAATATTTCAATAACAACCTTTAAGTAAGATTTGGAAGATCTGGTCTTCAGAGAATAACTGCTTAAGAGGGCGCGGTAATTAAATAAGCGCTGAATTCTTCAATAGAGATATACGTTTTTTGAAAGTCATTATAGGAAAAGTACTAAACAACAATCCTAGATAATGATATTTGCCAACTTTATAAGCAAACATTTATCCAGAGTGACGCATTTGTTAAGCTTGATCTCTTGCGCCGCAGTTAAATGTACGAGATTTAGGCGTCAGAGATTGTTCTTCAGATATACGATAATCGAGAAAAAAATTTTGTTTAGCTAGTTGGCAAGAACTATTATCTGGAATTTTTTTTCTTTGAGAATAATATGTACTATTGGAAGAAAATTACTTTCGTGAAATACGTAATGGAAGTAATTTTTGCTTATAAATTTATCTCAAATAAATAAACGTGACATAATAAGTTGGAAAACAATGTATCTGTACATAAATTCGTTTTTAAATCAGACTGCTACCATTAGTGATTACTCATTACCCTTTTTTTCACGTTAGAAGATGACTTTTTAAATAAGTGATGGAATATGATTTTATCAATGGTTGATTGACGTTCTCTTGGTTTAGTGAAGATTGTTTAATGCACAGTTGTCAGCAAAGTTTGTTTTGCCGAGATCGGTTGCTTCGTTTTCGTTTTATGATCATTTAATTTTGCAAGGTTATGATTTTAAAATAATTTTCACTTATTTTACTCTTTACTCAAAATTATCAGTTTTGCCGAGATCGGTTGCTTCGTTTTCGTTTTATGAACATTTAATTTTGCAAGGTTATGATTTTAAAATAATTTTCACTTTTTTTACTCTTTACTCAAAATTATCAAATCACGCTATCATAGACAGTTCTCCAGAAACACATCTCTGCAGCAACTTATTTGCCATTATTTTTAAAGTCTGTGTCAACATTGTTTACGGGTAGAGTTCTTCTGTATTGTTTACGGTCAAGTATGTATTGCTGGTAGATTTGTTTTATTGCAATTTTCTGTTGTTTTCAAACGGTTAAGGGCGCGGTCTACCGCAATTTTCATCATCATTGTTTTATTTTGTATGTGTACCAGATATTTTTTTCTTGTTTTAGACACAAAATGTGACTAAATTTGGCTCTTATTAATTTTTTTTATCTCTCATAGTTTTCGCGTAATGGCTTGTCAAAGTCATATTTTGCATGTTTCCGTTTTAACGACTACACTAAAACCAACTGATATACCAAACTAAAAAAAATCACAGTGAACAAAGACATTGCAGGCTACAATGACATGCTCATAAAATTAAAGAATAAACATTATCTGTATTTTTGAAAAAATTATTGAACTTTTTAAAAATTTATTTTCAGTTTCAGCAATTTTTTAAAATTCAAATAATTTTTATTCTTAAATTTTATAAGCATGTCATTGTAGCCTGCAATGTCTTTATCCACTGTGATTTTTTTGAGTTTAGTATATCAGTTGGTTTTAGTGTATAGTCGTTAAAACGGAAACATGCAAAAATATTACTTTAAACAAGCCATTACGCGAAAACTATGAGAGATAAAAAAATTTCATAAGAGCCAAATTTAGTCACATTTTGTGTCTAAAATAAGAAAAAAAATATCTGTTACAAATAAAAAATTAAAAAATTATGATGAAAATTGCGGTAGACCGCGCCCTTAAATAAGCGTAGGCGAAGGTAAAATACCTCACCGCCGCCACTATAAAATACATAAATAAATTAACTGACTTTCGGATTCGTTTGAATTTCACTTAACATTTTAACGTAATTTTATTTAACACACCCTATTAAAGTTCTGCTCAGCACGTTCTATAACATTTGTTTGTATTGGATCATATTAAGTCTAGCTGGCTATTTCAGCAACTTTGGATTTTATGATAAATAATTTTTGTTCCGCTACACAATCTTCACAGTTTTCTTTTGGTTTGGTGATTTGCACCTGTGCATCGTTTACATTTCCAGCTGAGATTTCGTTACCGTAAATTAACTGTATTAATGGATGTAAGGCATTCGTAGAAACCATGGGCCGGTCATTCTTTACCGACACTGAACTATCTCTTCATTTCGTAAATAAGTTTTATTAGTTGATGTTCATTCCAAATCGAATGACTATCAATAAGTCACGTTCCGTATCTTTTTTCTTCGTTTCCTTGCTACTTTTTTATACCATCGGATTCGTTTTAACATTATTGCTGGACATTAAAACATTTTCTGCTGTTTGAATTGATGCGTCGAGGAGGGAAAGGGGGGGGGAGTACACATGCAGAAGAAAACTAATTGTGTATATAAAATAGTAATAATAATAATAAATCAAAGTATTATCTAGCCTCTACATTGTATCCTATCTCAACATGTGAATTCATGAACGTGGGAAAATTCAAAAAACCAGAGAACAAGGTCATTCTTGCCTTCTGGACATTAGTGTACTTGCATTTATGAAAATTTACTTTGTTCTGAAAATCATGGGTAGTTTTGAACCTGTTCCAATTTTTTTGCGTGTTTGAAGCGGTGCCTTGTAATTACACTTTTGTGTCAGTAAATAATATAATTTTTTTTTTCTTTGCGTATGGCATTCACGTTCAGAATATCGGAAACAGTTGTAAGTAAATTCAACGATATTTCTTGTTATGTTGTGTAAATCTCACATATCGGTATGTGCTTCAAATTTGCGTGCGAGTATTTCCTACAGTAACACATGTCAATACGCGTTCCGTTTTCAATTTGTTTTTCCTTTTTTTTTTTCCTCAAGGAAGAAAATTATTTTATTTTGTGTAATAGGCAGAATATTCATATAAATTAAGAATGACTAAAATTTTGTGATCTGGTACAGTGAACGAATTATAGAAACATCTGCTGAAATTCGTTTAAGCATATTTACATTATTTTAATCAATGCAGCGTATCTCAGTGTGTGGTTATTGGCCGAAAACGTCTTAAAGCTTGTCTGTGTCCAATTTGTTTTATAGGCGCCTGCTTCTCCCTTCGAGCAAAGCCGCTATGAACGCAGTACATAAGTTGATATTAATTATTCTTGCATATGCAAATTTGCGTTTTATTACGGGGGAAATTTTTTTTTCTGTAGTGTAATTACTTGATTGACATTTTCACGAAGTTCTCGTTGTCCGTTAGCTAAGGGAGGACCGGTAAAGACGGCGTGATGTTTTCACGTCCGATAGTAAGGCGGGGAGGAGAGCGAATGTTTTCAGCTCGCGTAGTAGTGTAGGAGGGGAAGGGAGACGAGAATCTAGGTCACCAGCTTCAGGCGGGCGAGGCTCGGAGAGTTTGGGTTTTGGGGTCGCCGGTCCAAGAGAGTTACCGAAGAAGGGGGGAGGGGAAGGAGAGGGGAATAACGGTGTGATGTGGGGAGGGGAAGGGAAGGTTGTGGAGGCTCAGTTTTCACTGCCCGTCCTGGTAGTTAAGTGTGTAGCGGTGTCCCCGCGTATGTTACCATCGTGAGCTGCGGTAAGCTCATTTCAAGTGCCATAATTATATGATTCTGCGTGCGGACATTTCGGTCTAGTCTAACCCCCCTTCCTTCGTGTTACCGCTGCGAGTTACCGCGAGTGTGTCTTCGAGTCCTGCGTGTGCTGATGTGATAGTGTGTGCGTGTGTGTGTGAGTGGGCTGCGGAAGGATTGCGCCGGAGGACGACAACCTGCTGTCAGGTTGGTAACGCACAGGTGCGGTTTAATGCCGCCGTCTGCCTGCGCAGTATTGAAGGCCGCTTGCCAAGTGGGGCCGCAGTAACAGGTCAAGTTCTCCCCACACTCGCTTATCTGCTCGTCCCCAGCTGCCAGCTCCCCTCCCCCTCCCCCCTTGTGATGTGGCTCACTGGCTGTAGCACACTGTTCTACTTTCCTCCATCACAGAGGGCTTTATTAATACCGTAGTCTATTAATTCCTTCCACACTGCAGGGGCGAAACCAGAATTTTTTTCCGTCGAGGTGAAAGGGAGATATGTCGCAATGTATTATTTACGTATCTATGCATGCATACATACATATAGGTGGTTCATTTTAAAGTGAACACTGCCCAACACTTATACTAATTTTAAAAAAGTTTTATTGAGGAATATAGAAGTAAAATTTTGAGTTATGAAATGTTTACACTAGTTTTTAGTTACATGGAAGTTTTCGTTTTTTAAATATTAAAAATAGATATATAATGGCTGTGAGAAGGCTGTAAGCATTGCTGAGTGTATTCTGAACAGACTATACATACATACAGATGGTTCGCGATAAAGTGAAGACCATCGTAGCTATGCAAAAAGGAACCAACGCACGATTCACTGTAACTGAGATATTCAAGGTCAGTGTTTACTGTGCGTATCTAAACTTTGTATAAACCTTTATTTTCTGGGCTCTTTTCATCTTTCAAACACTATGATCTAATGCTTACTCTTTTCCAACGACATGCAGTGTCTCAAAATATGTTATTATGTGGGTAGGTTCATTTTTTGCGTAATTACGTCCAATTAAAATGTAGCATTTACTGTGGCGTCACATCACTTTTAAGTTCGTTACAATCTGTACACACTGTAGTTATTACTTAGCTTGCTTCGTATGTATTAAAAAGGGACAGAATGCTACAAATTATTTGAAAAGGAAAAAGTAACTAGGTTTTCAAGTGCTCATTTTACCCCGAACCACTTGTACATACACATAGACACAGAATAATAACTGAGTCTGTTTGTTTGGAATTGCTGCAGTTATGTTTGTTGAATAGGTAGTGAACTAGAGATTTGACATTTTTATTTAACTTAGTGGTAGTTCAGAGAGTAAGGAGATACATATCTCTGTATCCCCCCTTCCCACTGTTTTTTGCTTCGCCCACCTCCTTCTAGAACTACAGTAGGTACGTTAGTAACAAGGCCCTGGTAGCTGGGCTAAGGAAAACTAATATCTAACCGAAGATCGCCGAAATTCACCTCCTCCGAAGAACAACTTATAAAACGGAAAATAGATATTGCTAATGTATGTCGTTAAAATGCTTTTATTTAGTATGTTAAAAAGGTAAATGTAGATACGGAAAATGGTATTATAAACGTGGCAGTTCTGAAACTGCTCTCTCCATCATTCATGATTAGAGACACTGGTAAATCGCGGGAAAAGTTGATTGTTTGCTAGGTTCCAACGTGCTGTGTATAACACTGAAGGTTTTGCACTTATATTGGGTATTGTTTATATGAAGCACAGTGTCCCTCTTCAACAAACCCAATTATAACTATACAGTTTTAACACAGAACGTGTGTGATTTGCCAGAAAACTGTTCACACAACTGTCACGATTGAGATACTACAGTTTATTGGAGACTATTCTACATATTTTCGCGATTTTGCAGCGTCTCGATTCATGATGAATAGAGATGACGGTATATCGCGAAAATATTTTGTGCCGAAATATCCTTGCAAACACTATAGTCAACTGCAGCACATATGATTGGGTGATATACGTCTGACGCAACGTAGCTGTCTGCAGACAAATAACAGGCATAAGTAGGGCCCGGTAGTTTTCGCGAAGCCCGGTCTATTCGTTCATTGTCTGCTGTTCCACTGAGTAGCAGCTAGTTGACGAATAGTCGTGGCTTGAGTATGTACAGTACAATGGATTCTAACGTACAAGTAATTGAATTAGCGAAATTTTCCAGTCCCTAGTCATAAGATATTACAATAGCGGGATTGTTATTAGCTCAGTCAAATAGGGCAACAACTCTACGTTCGAGCCAAAGCCAGTAATCTTCTGGTAAGCTGAACGTACATTGAAACTCAGAAAACAGTCCCCGCGATAAACAATCATCTCTAATGACGAGAGTTCTGATGTTGGTATTAGGGAGAGGGCAGATAGTATCCTACTTCTGGTGTCTCCGGCTGAAATACGGTTCTCGTTGTTTAACTTGGGAGTTGGGACTCTCTGATTATAATATGCTACCTGGTAGCTCCCTCGCACGAATGTCGTCAAATAAGGCCGTGTGTTTCCGCGATACATGCTAACCGCCATTAATAGAGCACTTTTGAAACTCTGGTGTCTTCATTATCATTAGAGGTACGTCAATTTCGCGGATTCATCTGGCAGCCTAGACTTGTCAGTCCTATACACCCTCTGGCCACAATCGATTATCTATTGGCTTATAACCGTACAAGCAGGTAGCAAGCGATAGCACTTCGCATTATTTCCTTATTTACTACTGGCTTGCTGTAGTCAAACGCGTTTCGTAACAGCCGCCAGCAAGTCACAGACATGACAGTGAAGTATACATAATTGGCGTTCAACCTGGCCTGGAATGTATCTGCGAAATTTACGTACCTCTAATTATCATGTAATTTTTTTTATCTTTCCACCACTTGTTAATGTGAAAATAAAGATGTAAATAATGAACACAGTATCTGAGCTCACAAGTAAACAGACCCTACGAATTTTGATTATAATTAAGAAGTGCTTAGTTTACCGTGAACATCGTATAGCAGCGTGCGTTTTATGTTGGCTGAGTTTAATTTAGATATACAAGCCGTAATTCACCCTTTTCACTTTCATTATTCACAATCCGCCACATCCCCTTCAGTGCGAAGTGTACATTTTTTTTTTTTTTTAATTCTTATTCTCTTGCAGCCCGGTCATAACCTCTAAAGCATGCGCAAAAAGCAACAGTACCCACCTCAGCTAAACGAGAGTAAGGTTAATTCTTCTACAGGTTAGAAAGATCAATGTTATAAGTTTGGCACAGGGAAAATTTCTGCCACTTGAGCGCTGGTATCGCTAATGCACCAAACTGACCAATCACAGAGCTTTCCTGAATTTTAAGTTACATAAAGTTGATAATTTAAAACGCGAAATTGGTTTGGTTTCACTTTAAAACTAAATTGAAGGACTAATAAAATTTCCAAGTTTATTTAAATTTTATTTTACTACGGTTTCGTATTTATCTGGTCTCTTAGCGATTGAAGCGAAACTAGTGGCAGAAATTTTGCCTGTGCCAAGCTCTCCCATAAGAAAACGTACTTTCTTTCTAACCTGTAGTAGAATGAACCTTAACGAGAATAAGCGATCGTTACTTCAAGACTCCTGCAAACAGCTGAATAACGAAAATCACTGTACGTTTAGCGAGTTGTAAAGGAAATATTGCTCGTGTATCTGGTTGAAGGGCTTTCTGAGGTGGAATCAAGTTGTACGCTAGCTGTGACGTCACGACCTTGGTGTTTTTTTGGTGCGAAGCTAATTTAACAGCCCTTAACTAGTCAATTTGGACAAAGCCATGTATTAAAATATCACTTTGCCAGCTGTTTAATCCATGAACGAGTGCATTTTCTGACATTGTTTTCTGTGGGCCATAACATTTGGTTTCCAGTGTCCCTATGCTGACTACATACATCATGACACCTTTTCCCCCTCATTTAGCAAGTTAGTAAGTGACGTAGAGATGTTTCACACTGGACGGAGCCCTATATGATACAACAGTTGCTAAGAATTATGTTACGAAAAATATTTACCCTTCGTTTACCACTTGTAGATATACAACTGAAAAATTGTTCTTTTACACTACTAACATTAATAAATTACTGTTTGTAAGCCCGCAGAGAAAATTATGAAATTATGTACGTAATTTTTATTTTCTAAATTTAAGAACTTTTAGGAAGGAGACTAGAGCTCCTCCCCCTTCCATCCTTTTTTTTTGTCCCGTCTGGTTATACCACTAAGTTAAGTCAATGCATACATAGTCCCGCGAAAATGCGTCGTGGTATAGACTTCCTTATTAAGTCAGATGAGCATTATTACTCGGTATCTGTTGGAGTTGCCTAGTTATTTCTGTTTCTCAGTCAGTAGAGGTAGTAACATACAGTAATAATGGGTTACTTCTGTTTAGAACTGCTGTCAAAATGAAATTGATAGAAATTGTTAAAAATATTAAGGATCCTCGCGTTTAAAATTCCCCGTATGAATTCACCACAGGCTGTTTCTCCAGGACTTTGTTATGACATGGTAATTAGCCTTCCAAACAAGTTTGAATTACAGACTGGAACTGGTTTATTGTCATGTACAAATATTTATTGACATTCCATTGATGCGATAGTTAAATATGCACTGTACGTATAAATGTTAAAAAATAACTATTTGTGTTTTAAATACGTACGTAACTAAGACAGTGCAATAGCTAACTACGACAATACAGACAGGCGTTATAATTGCGAAAATTTAAAACAAAACTTTATTCTCTAGTCAGTTAACGGAATTACATAAACATTACGATTCCATTAAAAAACACAAATGAAACGTGTAATATTATATAGCATTTCGGCCGTACAAAAGCAGAATAGTTGTTTTGACTTGTCACAAGAAATGTACGACGTGTATATACGAGTAAAGTCGATAGGATGGCCGTTTTTATAATACAGTCTGCTGAGTTAATTCTACATGGTTATTACTTCAAGTTAAAGTTGTACTTAGTTCTGCTGGTATAAATTGGGGACCTGAATTCCAAACCGTGCTAACTCCAAACTGTAAGAAATGTCAATAAAAGGTCATATCTTTTTCGTGTGTATTTATTTCTATCTTGAATAGGTTACTGATCAGAATACAATAATTTGACTGTGATTAGTAATATATTTCGGATATAAATAAATGCACACAATGAAGATACCGTCTTTTTTGGTAATTCATAAATTTTGGAAATAGCATGGTATAGAATTCAAGTCCCTAACTTTTTTTTTCTGTGCTTCCAACATGATACCTAGCACTTTCACTTGTTCATGCGGTCAGCTAATGGCTGAATTGTTTCACAGAAATGAAATATTGGCTTTAGTTCTTGGACAATACTATAAAGGAACTCTCAGCAAACGTGTGCTTGTGAAAACGGCTAAGCAATAATTTGTTACTACAAAAAATAGTTTTCAGGCTATATGGAATTATGTTTTCCAACTTTCTTTTTTGTAGAATGTGCTGTGTATGCATATGAATATTCTATAGTCCTGTTGAATGGAAAATTTCAGTCGGCTTCTAATGTGGTTTGGAGTTTAAATTAATTTCTTTGGCTTGCAGAACGATATTTTTTCTCCCTTTAAAAAACACGTGGAACAGTATTAAAGCAAAACATATGTTGCTTCTATCTTTGACTTTACGCTTACACACAGTTGCTATACATAAACAATGATTAAATACCTGCACATTTGGCGTTATTTTCTGACGTCATACTAGACTGCAAGCTGTTGTTCACTACTTTGACGTCTTCCGTAAGCGTACAATGAGTAGAGATGATGGTAGAGCCCGGTAATTTTCGCGAAAAGAATTTTGCAGCAGTTTGTTTCAGTGCCTTACGTGCGCACCTGCATCTCTGCTTTGTGGTCAGTGATTGGATGCCGTAACACCCAGCGTGTGGAGGTTAAACCCGCAAATCACAGACGTGATGTGTGACAGTTATCCGTGTACTGATTGGCACAGTCAAATGAATAACGACTCTGCACAAAAACACTCTGTCAATAGCCATGAAGTTGAGCTGCAGGTGTGTGCGTAAGGCACTGAAACCAAGTGGGGCAAAAATCTTTTCGCGAAAACTACCGGGCCTAATGATGGGATATCGTGAAATTGTTTTGTGCCAACATAACCTTGAAAACGCTGTAGTTACGTGTGACACATATGATTCGGTGATATACTTCTGACACAACGTAGCTCTCTTCAAACAAATAACAGGCATAAAATATTACAATATCGGGATACTTATTAGCTCAGTCAAATAGGGCAATAGCTCCAAGTACAAGCTAAAGCCAGTAATGTTTTGGTAAACTGAACGTGTGTTGAAATCCAGCGAAACAGTCAAGTTTTCCCGCGATATACCATCATCTCTAGCCATTGT
>PNEQ01072802.1:75114-91857 GCA_003012365.1 Medauroidea extradentata
TCGTGGGGTTTTACACGCAAATCACAGACGTGTGGTGTTACAGTAACCTTATTGTGATTGGTACAGTCAAATGAGAAACGTCACAGTTCAAAGGCACGCTGCCAATATCTATGAAGCAGAACTGCAGACGTGCACATAAGGCACTGGAACAAAGTGGGGCAAAATTCTTTTCGCGAAAAGTTCATGTCTCTATTTATTAAACGTGATCTTGAAGACTCCGAACCAATGGCAGACATGCATAGAACACTCGTGGACTCCTACACTGCATCGTCAAATGCTCACTCACAAGTAGCTGAGGACATAGTGTACACAGGACTGTGGAGTCCAGCCGGCTGGTCGTTGAACCAGCGAAATATCCGGGACTCGAACCATCGTCTCTAATCATCGCGTCTAAGAGACAGGCGTTGCCGTTGAGGACATAGAACAACGGTAGTCTCCGCAGCGCGAACGCGGAAACCTGGAACACGGCGCGCTGTATCCACAATGGAACGCACGCGGACACGGAAGCTAACGCGGGAAAGCGAAGTGTGTCAATCCTCTTGCTCATTAAGGCCGTGCTACAGACCTTCCCGGGCAGAAATTATACACAGCGTCAGTTGGAAAGTTGCGGGACTAACATTTCCCATAAGGCCTACTTTAAATAATGTTTTACTTGATTGCGAATACTTATTTATACGGGATGAGTCAGGACGAAGTGTGTTAATTAAAATAAGAAATAGCCTACTTTATTTATTTAAATTTTATTTTATTTTTTTACAAAGCAGTCTCCCATGAACAGAGTTGATCTTCCATTCTTAAAACATTGTTGTTTCGTCGCTTAACATTAACTTGTTTCAATGTTATATGTATTAAAATGCATACTTAATTTTAAATTAGATTTTCGAAGTAGCATTTAGCCCACCATATTCACTGTCCGGTCAAATCGGAAACTAATTTTCGAATTACTTTTATTTGCTATCACAAGAGTCACGTTTTTGTCGCGTAAATATTTTTGCACCTGTGCATCGGCAGCTTTTCTTCATGGTAATTGGCAGCGTGTTTTTTTTTGTAAGTGACGTATTTCATTTTACTGTGTCAATCACAATAAAGTTCTTGCATCTCCACACTCCTGCGATTTGCTAGTAGATAGTTGGAAACACCCAGTGGCGGCTCGTGGGTTGTTCCCAGGTGGGGCTGCAGATAGTCGGAACTGTACACCCTTGATGAACGCGCCGTAGACCAGCGACCATGAAATATTTGCCGGCTACGAGATGATTTTTGACCACTCAGTAGTAAGTGGCACCTGCACATCAGCGTGTCAGTGGCTGTAGAGTCAACCAGCGCACAACCCGGTACAACTCTTGGCAACTGCAGCCCTACCTGGCAACAACCCACGAGCCGCCACTGGAAACACCCCTCCCTACCCTCATATCCTGAGCGTTGAAACATCATTATAAGGTTAAAAAAATTTTCCCATAACACTTTTGTGTACTGTCGAGTGCGTGGTAGATAAATAAACGCTGAAAACATAAATTGATTTCTAAGCTTTTTTCGAAGCCAATATGGATAAAATACTCAGTGACAATCCTAGATAATGGTATTTGCCAACTTTATGAGTACATATTTATCCAGAATGGCTCATTCGTAGAGCCGCGATTTTATGGCGAAAAGATTTTTGCAACATTTGGTTTCGATGCGTCATGTGCACACCTGCAGCTCTGCTACATCGTCTGTGGTTGGATGATTTTACTCTCACTTGCCTTGGCAAATTATAGACGTACGGAGTCACAATAATCTTATTCTGATTGGTGCAGTCAAATGAGAAACGTGTCTGAACATAGACACGCTGCCAATAACCTTGAAACAGAACTGCCGATGTGCACGTGAGTCACTGAAGCAAAATGGGGCAAAAATCTTTTCGCGACAAAATCGTGGCCCTACTCATTCGTTACGCGTGATCTCTTGCGCCGTAGTTAAATACTCGAGGTTCCGGCGTCAGAGATTGTACTTCAGAAGTTCGTAACACTGGAAACAATTTTGTTTAAAACGTTGGCTAAAACTATTGTCTAGGGTTGCTATTGTTTAATTTTCGCAAATTGGCTTCAAGAAACCTACAAGTATAGATTAATGCTTTTAGCGTTGAATTATGTACCACGCCCTCTTAAATGTACGCATTTTTTCTATATTAACTAATATATGGTGTGACCTTTTCTCCTGAAATGATGGAAAAGACTTGAGTGCATGATAAACATTGACCAAATACTAGAAAGTCTCCTTAATTAATGTGCGTCACTATTATTGTGTCTCCTTTTGAAAATGATAGTTGCAGCCATTGTGCGGTTTTTAAATACATCTTTAAGACTTTCGTAATAATGGTGCAGACATAACGAGATAGCGGCCATTATGCGAGTAACTTAAATACTGTTTTGACTGCATCAGGTGACCTGCACACTTGGACGAGGCCCGACCAATAGGAAATAATTAGTTAGAGACACTGGAAAATTGTGGGAAAAGTTATCTGTTTGCTAGGCTGTAACATGCTATGTATAACACTTAAGTTTTTGTATAGATATTGGTTGTAGTCAGAGACGATGATTATAAAGGCAGTGATTTTTGGTGAAAAGAATTATGCAACCTTTTGTTTCAATGGCTCGCGTTCACACCTGCAGCTCTGGTACGTAGTTATTACCAGCGTGCATCCGTGTAGAGACTCATTAGACTGTGCCAGTGAGAATAACATCACTGCGACATAACCCGTCTGCGATTTGCGGGTGGATCCCAAATATCTTGAGAGTTAAAAACAACCAATCACTGACCATGAAGCAGAGCTGCAGGTGTGCACGCGAGGCACTGAAACAAAATGTTGCATAATTATTTTCACCAAAAATCATTGCCTCTAACGATGATTTATCGCAGGAAAACTCATCTGTTTACTAGGTTTTCGACATACGTTCAGTTTACCAGAAGATTACTGATTTTCGCTTGTACGTAGAGTTGGTACCCCATTTGACTGAGCGAATATTAATTCCGCTGTTGCAATATTTGATGCCTGTTATTGGTCTGCAGACAGCTACATTGTGTGAGATGTATGACACCAAATCATACACGTCGAAAGTTACCACAGTGTTTTCAAGGGTATGTTGGCATAGGGTTCTAAAATTTCCAGAAAAATTAGTGAAAGAAAAAAAACAGGAAAAAATCAGGTTTCATTCCAAAGTTTTCTGGAAAACTTGTAAAAAACTCTTTAAAATCATTGTGAAATTATACTAAACATGTAGGGGCTAAAAATATATAGGCCTAGTAACTTATATAATGTAATTAAAATAAGGAGACAAACGAAGAATTGACCTGTCTGTTTCATTCTGAACGTTTACTTACTAGCAAGGTATAGGGATTGTGGAAAGATATCATAGAATTGAATGTTTCACAAGAAGAAAACGGCAAATCATAAAGTTCATAATTGTAAAACGACAGCAAAGTACACCACTTAGCTAGTTGATGGAAGTAGCTAGAGGATTAATAGTTACCAATCTTAGTGAGTTACTTGTGAATTTGAAGTAGCCTACGAATGTTTTTTTTTTTTTGTTGAAGTCGAAACTGTTTTCCTGATGGAGACTGTAAGTTGGATATGAATGAGATTGATAACTATTTCTGGTTAATTCATGTGCATATTGTTTATTTTTCTGTACCAAGTTTTATGTTTAATGTTACATTTACTGGTTATTTCATTTTCGTAGTGGGGTACTATGTGTATTGGCAGATAGGCCCAAATGTAAATACATGTGCCATCCAGATTTTATATTAAAAAACTGTATAGTAATTTTGATTGCAATTTATTTTGAATTTTCTGTAATTTTTCACCTTGACAAAAAAAAATTCAACTTTCTAATTTTCACATCGAAGGAAAAAAAACTTTTTTTTTCCGAAGCTGTGGAACTCTATGTTGGCTTGGCACAAAACATTTTCGCGATATACTAGCATATCTAGCTATCGTTTATTTGTATCACTGTTTCGCTGTTCAACAAACCCGGGATTTGTCCTGAAACTGTTCACACGTGTCACTAATTGCATCATTCCCTTATAGCAGGCTAAATATACTACAGTTCATTGACGACTATGTTGATGAAATATTTTTCTCGATTTAATAGCAGTCAACAGTGTCAGTGTATAGTGACCAGACTATGTGCATGTCCAGAGGTACGTATGCAACCGAATACGCGTACGCCTAAGACACCGTCACGCCTCTACGATTCTGTATGCTTAGCTATTCTACGGGAATATTTCAGCGAGGCGAATTGCGACAGCTGTTTCGCAGCTCCTGGACGAGCGTGGGTTGTTTTTCGTCATGCGGCACTCGATCCCATAAACCCGTAAATAAATGTCGACAATGACGCTTCGGTATGTGCTTTATGAGCACTCTCCAGCGATTATATAGTTGGTATTTGTTCGTTCATTATAAGGATTAGAGTGAATTTGATACGGCACGGACATTACACAGCATAAAGGATAAAGATCTCGCTTTGAAAACAATCAGCTGAATATTTTTTTCCATAAATATGTTCATGCATACACATATATTCATGAATACATTTAAACATTTCTATACATGCATACAAACATATACATGCGTACACCTATACATACTTCAGACACACATGGAACCGTAGTTGGCGCAATCTTTTCGGGCGATCCGAGTTCGATTCCCGATGGATCGGTCCTTGGATTTTCATATGTGGGTGGCTGGTTTTCTCGGGGATCTCCCGTTTCCTCCGTCGTTCATTTCGTTGCTCCCATACTCATCTCATGTCATCCATAGGGCCAAGAATTTTTCGCGAAAAGAAATTTTCCGTCAGTTTGTTTCAGTACTTTACGTTTACATCTGCAGTTCTGCTTCGTATAATATAATAGTCAGTGATTGGCTGTTTTTAACTGTCAACGTCTTGGGTATGTACTCGCAAATCCCAGACATGTGGTGTCGCAGTAACCTTATTTCCATTGGCACAGTCAAATGAGCGAAGCCTCTGCAGGTGTGAGAGTTATGCATTAATACAAAACGTTGCATAATTCTTTTCACCAAAAATCACACTGAAAAAATAGTATAGTTGTAGGTACCATACTTGTGTTAAAATAGGGACAACAGAACAGTTTGGTTGTTGGTATTACTCTGGACAGTTCCTTCAACAATCTGTTCTGTAGAAGTTACCATCTGGTTTGTAAATGCAACAAGGCTCTTTGTTTCTTCTACAAAACAGATTGTTGAAGGAACTGCCCAGAGTATTACCGACAACCAAATTGTTTTGTTGTCCCTATTTTAACAGAAGCATGGTACCTGCAACTACACTCTTATTTTTCAGTGCACCAGTTCTAACTATCGGTATACTCGTAATGAGCTATTTTGATAGTTCTCAGAGAACTAATATACGTTGTACATGTCTGATGCACTGCTAGTCGACCGAGCGAGGCGGAGCTACGGTGAAATGTTGGATTCGGGAGGACCCGGGTTTAATTCCCGGCTACGGCCATCCCGGTTTAGGTTTTTTTCTTCTTTGTGTATCCCCGAAATCTCTCCAGTCGAATGCTGGGTATGTTCTTAAGGGTGTTCAAGTGCGATTAAACCATAGTTTTATATTTTTACGAAATAGTGTTTGTTTTCTAGACAATACTTCTTAGTACAGTTTCCTCTTACGAGATTATTTTAGCTTGCATAGTTTTCTCATAACGGTGCGTTATAGTAAAAAATGTGCATGTTACGTCGCCGTACAAATAGTGAAGACCAATTGACTTATTTACGTGAAATAATTCGCTGTTAACTAACTTCTCATGAACTACGAAAATAAAACATTTACAATCCTGGATTTTTAAAAATACAGCATGAAAAAAGTTACGGATTCAGATTTTCTTTAAAGGTTTTCTTACATAGCCCGTGTCATGTTATTTAACTGTGAATTGTTTCACTTAAGTAAGTCAATTTGTTTTCACTATTTGCATGGCAGATTAACGTGCACATTTTGGCTTTGACACACCGGTATAAAAAAAACTACGTGAGCTAAAATTGTTTCGTAAGAGTAAAATGTACTCAAAAAGTATTATCTACCATACTACACCGTTTCATAAAATTATAAAATTATGATTTGATCTCACTTGAACTCCCTTAAAAAAAGCCATAGCAGATATTCCTTTCGTGCTTGTGTACGTTTGTGTTTAATCGTCTCTAATGACCTAGCTTTCTACGAGATATTAAGTCCAATTAAATAATGTAAGTCGAAATTTTCCGCTCTAAAATGAACAATGAGGTACTTACAGTAAATGAGTGTTCAAATTTTTAAAATTTGCATTCATGATTTTCAAAGGCGAATTACTCCCTTAATATTACTGTTACGGACAAAGTGTCTTATATATTTCCTGCTTTATTTTTCACAAGGAATCACCCCACCGGGGTTTATCGGTGATTTTTGTGAACAGCCTATGTATGTATTGTGACTGACCTTGCATAATGTTAACATAATGTGCTCATATACATGTGAAAAGTTCCTATCTAACAGTGTATGGCTGTAATGTCGATGAACTTCGTAATCGGTTGTCCTAGTGCACAACTTAAGACGCGCGGGATGCCAGAGTTTTGGACAGTCTTGTCGGGCCATACCCGCTGGCGAAGCCAAGAATAGATCCTTTATAGCCGTGTTTATTATGTCCAAGTGGAAGCTTCCTCCCCATCTTTACCATCGCTTCCTTTCATACCTTCCCTTTCGCACCTCTCACTTGTAAGATGTACGGGGAAGAGAGAGACGGAGGGAGTGTTTTTTTTTCTGCGCGGGGTCGTGAGGTCCTCGCGTGTTTATCTCCTGTGACGGCCCTGAAAACGTATGGATAAGTTTAGTTTCTTTACGTCCTGTTCCTCCTTCGCTTCCTCTTCCGGAATGTTTGCGTGAGGGGCTCGGCGGTGGCGCCCTGCCGTGCCTGATATTGGAGGAATGCCGGGCGTACGATAATTGTCGTAAGTGGGCGAGGATCTCGGGTTTGTAAATGTTGTACGAGCGACCGCTTGATCAGCAGCACAAGACATTTTTCAACCTTTTACTTTCGGGGGAGAGGGGGAGGGCTAAAATCATGCTCTGAACAACTATAAATTAATTAAAATTAATCGCCACAAATTTAATTATCCTTACTAAGGACATGCGAGAATGATTTTTTTTTATAATTTATTTTGAAGAGAGCAGATACATTATCATAACTGTCCGACATATTTATATGGTTTACAGTGACGACTAATTTTTCCAAAGCAAAAGGCACTGTAATGTTAGGTAATCATAAAATTAAAGAAATTGTATTTTACTATTTATCCGCCACCATACATTTTTTGCGTAAAAAATTAGCGACCTACATAGTAAAAATTATTTCCAACAAAATTGTTAGACGGCTTTGCAAATATATGTTATAATTTATGCTAGAAGTATAACTGGACCTACTTGAAAGTCTGGAAGACTTATCATTAAAAATCGTCACTGACTTTTTCTTATACGCTGTTCTCGTTGGAGAGAGAACTTTTGAAGACTGCCAACGGGGAACAGCAAGGGAAGGGGCCATGTCCTATATTTAAGGCTGTTCAAGTGCTGATCAACATTTTTGAAGAGAGTGTGCACTTGTTTACGCCAACATACACGTCAACGAATTGACAGTTAGTGTAGCAATAAACCTGGTATCGTTGCAATATGGAGGAATGCCGATATTTGTTCAAAACAAAATATTTGATTGCGTTATAGTGATTTTTGTTTCGTAGTGTATTAATGGTGTTGCAAAATTTCTCCTTTATTTTCTATTCATCTTTTAAAAATAAAAAAATATATATTTCATAACTTTTAGCATGTAGCACGTGGCATCTAATTCCAATGTAAATTACTCATTTTATTTTAGTAGGTAAGTCTGTAAATTTTTGCCGACTGTAACCATGCCAATTTTGACGTTGATATGCCAGTTTGGGAATATTATGCATACTAAAAGTTTCTCTAGATTCACTAGAAACGTCCACAAAACTAATAGGCCTAGTATTTCAAACAAGTATAAAACTATGAATTTCCACATTTGAACAGCCTTAAGCGTTATCTGAACACTATCCTGGGGTGATTCAGGTAAACCGTGGAGAGCCTAAATCAGAATGTTCGGACTGTTAGTCGAACCTATATCCTCCGGAATGCAACGCCTGGCTGGAATATTTTTATGTAATATTAACATTAATTTTTACATGTCCTATTATCGATGCTTGTATGTTCTTAACTGATTTCCACTTGGAACAATATTATTAATCACCGCTCTGACAGTGTAGGAGAATTTAGGCGTAGCATTTTTAGGAAAAAACGTTTTTCATCCTGTTGCTTCACATTTCCTTATTTAAATGTCTTGCAGTGTGCATACATGTACACGTGTGTTCCTCCCCCCCTCCTTTTTTTTCTCACGGGAGGAAATATAGTAGCTTGTGATGAGACGAAATTATGGTTTTCGGCCAACGAAATCTGCTTGGAACTTGTGCGTATATACTTTTTGTCTGCACGTTGAAGTGTTTTTTATGAATTTTCACAATTTGAGAAACACCAGTAGACTGCTTGTAACATCTGTCGTATTTTCTTAGTTGAAACAAATGTTCATGTCAGTGTTACGAGATGTTGCCAAGCCTAGCTTCCAGCAAAGCCCATTTCGCTCTTGGTGGGCGGCTGAACCTATGGTGAGGGGAGGGTAGATTGTACGAAAATATAGAGAGGAAGGAAATGTGGGAGGAAGTTGGTTTACTTCACATAATGCATACCTTTGCCAAGGTCATCTCAGCTCTCGGATAAAGCCCAGGTTTACTTACGACGCTATGGCTGGTATGTTCATATTCGAAACCCATCTAGTCAGCGGCGCACTGGGGACGTGAAATAGCAACTGGGGTAATGGCAGCCTCCCAAAAGAGGGTTTCTCTCGTCTCCCTAGTACGTGGGTGTCGTTCTGCGCAGTTGAATATCGATAGGATATGAATTTACGAGAGGAAGGATACCAACCGTGAGAAAGCCAAACGACCATCGGAAAATTTCTCCATCAGCAATTTCGAAAAGAGGATGTGCTGTCAGCACTTTATCGCTTTTATCCTCCCTCTCGTATGTTTTCGCGTCATTTTCACTGAAGGAATCAGACAGACCTCCCCACCTTTCTATAGGCAGACATCTTTAATTTTTCAATTTAACGTATTTCTCTTCAAAATTCAGAGGTATGAGAAGTACCCGAAGATCAGGATATCGTATCCTGAATGCAAATTTGTTATTGGGTCCTGTAGGCATATGTGTACACCCCATAGGACGACAAGAAACGAGGCCCTGCAATGGAGAAGCATCGGATTGGGAAAGACGGGGGAAGTCGGGAGATCCCCGATAAAACCCGCCTGCCAGAGACATCGTCTAGACACGATTTCCACATGCGAAAATCCGGGGACCTACACCGCCGGGGATCTAACCCGGATCGTCTTGGTGGAAGGCGAATTGTCGGATCGCTCGTCCGCCGCGAACCTAATTCAAAGGTAATACTTAGTTGCTAATTTCCCGTGAAGAAAGATTGTACGATAATAACTGATAATAAAGTTAACTTCATCATCAAACAGTTATACTGGTATATGTAGTTGCATTTAATTAATTTACAAAACATGAACTTGCAGAATCCTGAATTTGCACGCATTCTGCTCTGCCTCGTAGTTAAAGAGCACCCTTCAATTTGTGCGTGAAATAGGCCTATATTGGAGCGAGTTGCAATGAGTATTACCCACTGTTTTTGACGAAACTACGTAATTTCATTAAATTTGTTAATTAATTAATAGAACACACACTTCAATCTATGTCGTTACAAATTGCGTTAGACACATAATATTCGGGGCGTAAAGTTTTTAGTATTGTTGACACTCGACACTCGCACCAGTGTCGCCATTATCATATATCATTCTTATTTCTCGCCGCAAAAAATAACGCAGAAGCAATTGGCGATGGCCCTGTGTTGTGGTAACGGGTCTTTATTTATGCTGTTTTTGCGAATATTATTTTGTAATTTTTGGTGATCACCTACTTAAATGTATTCTCTTAAATTTGGTAATCAACCAAAATTATATATGTATATGCTTCAAGAAAATGTTAAGGTCATTTGGTAAAAACGAATGTTCATAATATCCATGTGGCGGTTTTACGATATCTACTCCCTTTTAGAATTTAAAAATTATTTTTGAAAACTTAGCGAAAATGGGTACCTGTGACTTTAAAAACACCAGCCTTCCGCATCTGTGATTTAGAACCACGGGAAAGCTTGCTGGACCAAGGTTGTCTTACATTATTCTTATATTTCTTACCGGTTACCAATCACATGCCCGAGCAAGTACAGAGCCCTTTGCGCGTTTGAGGTGCGGAAATAGGGGAGGGATAAGAGCGAGACTGGCTCGTGCGTCAATAACTGTATCGCCTTTATGCGCGCGGCACGAAGATGGCGTGCAATGTTTTGATCGTCGGCTTTATTATATGGGACTTCAAGCCGTGACTTCACAATGTTATTTCAAGAAAGTTCATAATAAAGGCCAGCGCATGTTTCTCTATTTTTTTTTCTTTTACATTTCCAGTTGGTGTTTTTTTACGTGGCAGCAGTCTGAAAAAGTAATTTACAACTATTTTAAGGTGCCCTGAAATCATGGTTCCAATCATGATATCTAGAAAACATAAATAGAGAAACATGGTTTTAAATGCGTTTTAGTACGTATATTAAGGTATCGAACGCGTCTCTCTTAAAAGAAACTTTCTCCTAATACGCTGTAACTCACTTCATGCGCCAGCTGTGCATTCACGTGTACATTATTAAGGCTGTACGACATTTTGCAGTCGACGTCAACATGTACTGTAGGCCTACGTCGACCATTCGACGTAATCTTGGTGTTCGTTGTGTATATGGCCGAGGTCGACATGTCGATGTTGTGGTCGAAATCGTCGGTACTATCGTTGGTATCGTCGAGAGCGACATGTGACAGACGTCGACTATCGGCGTTAAATTTCTAGGTGTCGCACAACCCTATGTACTGTTCCGTCGGTGTTTGCCTGCTGCATGCGTGAAGTGTAACAACTGTTTCAGCACTGTTCACGTTCACACGGCGCAGATGTTCCGTATGCGCGCCCTTTAAATCTCCTAAAACTGACGACGCGCACACAAGCGCGGATGCCGTCCTTTAACGTCAACAGGAAGAGTTCAACATACAAAAAATGGGTTGAAGAAGGGCAGGAAAAAAATAAGGGGAGGAAGAAGGAAGATCCTGGCGTTTGCGGTGAACCATTTTTAAATTTGGACCCAGGAAGAAGCTAGCGGTCGGCCGCTTGGCTCGAGGAATTGGGTTAGTGTAACGAGCGACGCTGGTATAGGATGTTCGCGGTCAAGTAGGCACTTCCGAAGACCATCTTGTGTAGGACGTACGCTCAAATGTATAGGCTACATTGTGTTGATTACTTACACTAGTGTACGATGCCGTCGGTCTGCTGGTTTTCTCGGGGATCTCCCATTTTCCCCGTCCACTCGTTCCGGCGCTGCTCCATACTCACCTCATGTCACCCAGGGGCGTCATGGCCTGGATTTGGAATTTTTGTGTATAAATATATTTTTTGTATTTTTAAATGTAAATAATGCTAACTTAAGGACATAAAACTGAAGTTTCATTATTAAAGTATCTAATTTATACGTGCTCAATTAATAAAAAAGATGTAACAAGGTCACTGTCGTCAGAAAACAAAATCTTGCCCCCCCTCCCCCTGGAAAAACCCGAAATGACGCCCCTGAATTGTCACCCCTCACCAGCGCTAAGACCTCTATGTTAAGCGCTTACCAAAATCTCTTCTCTCTCGTATAGGATTTAAAAAATAATTATCTTAAAAGCAGTAGAATCGATAAATTATGGTCTTAAGCGGTGACCAAAATATCTCACTCACACTGCTGAGTTTATATTACATGCTGTTTCGTAAAACCAGTACTTTTGAAAGCTACTAATGGGCTTTATTCTAATCAGCACAGTCAAATGAATGACGTCACTTTACAAACACACTGCAGATAACTATGAAGCAGAATTACAGACGTGCACTTAAGACATGGTAACGACTTTGTGCCAAATTCCTCTCACCAAAACTCAGTGAGCAATCAATCCCCTTAAGAGTGCGTGGCAGATAAATAAACGCTGAAAACAGCAATTGATTTATACGCTTTTTTTGAAGCCAATATGGATAAAATACTTAATGACAATCCTAGATAATGGTACTTGCCAACTTTGTGAGTAAATATTTATACAGAATTACTCATTCGTTACGCGTGATCTCTTGCGCCGCAGTTAAATGCACGAGGTTTCGGCGTCAGAGATTGTGCCTCAGAAGTTCATAACACTGGAAACAATTTAGTTTAAAACGTTGGCTAAAACTATTGTCTAGGATTGCTATTGTTTACTTTTCACAAATTGACTTTAATAAACCTACAGTAATATATTAATGCTTTTAGCGTTGAATTATGTACCACGCCCTCTTAAGGTTCTTATCTAGGTAGGCTGCGTTGGTGTGAGGCACAAAACCGATGGAGTGTTAAGAGTGACGTCGGTCAGCGTACGTAATACATTATCGCCTCTACACACAAACCCAGCAACTGGCGCGCAGAGCTGTACTATTATTCATTTCCTATGGGACTTGAAGCGATGACCGTATTCTTTTATTTGCGATACTTATGGTTCAAATTCCTGCGCTTATTTCTAACATTGTGTTTTTAGAATCCGGTTGGGATTTTCCTAGATACAGCAGTTTAAAAAATCTGTTTTTAGCCATTTTGAGAGTCTTTAAAATCGCGTTTCCATTGAGCGATTCTAATTTTTAAGCTGATAGAAACATTGTTTGGAATGTGTTTTCTTTTCATAGATGTACAAACGTAATGTGCGTTGAGACGTTTCTTCCAATTATAATTACGTGTAACTCGCTGCAATGCGTTTCAAGCGCAGGTAGATAGGAACCTCCCTGTAGCAGATGGCAGTGGCGGCACTAGGTGACGGATGTGAGCTGCTGTGCTACTTGGCAGAGTGGCGGGTCTGCAGGGAAACACATCTTCAAAGGGTTGGCGGGACTGACTGGGTCGCAGGTGGCGCACATCGGCTCCATGTTCACTATGACCGATGCGGCCGCGACGCTGTTTGCACGGGCAACTTCCTGTCGTATCGCCGCCAGCTGCGACCGACGTCCGTCGTCTTCCGGTGTGCTGCTGCCCTCACTCTGAAAAAAAAAAAAAATATATATATATATGGTCACCTGAACCATAGTTTCGATCCGTCATTTCTACTGCTTTTACGACAATTAATTTTTTAAATCCTAAATGAGCGCAGTTATCGAAAAACTGTTGTACAGTTTTGTTGAAATCAGATGATACTATATAGTCTATTTTTTCTTTTAAAAAAAAATATATGTAATTTAGATTTTTCGAATTAGATCATTAGTGACAGTTTCCTTATTTACATAATTAGCTAAACCATTCTGTTTTTGTCTTGGAAAAATTAGTTCACGTGTATGCATTGTTCTTAACTAAATTGTGCAACAGTTTTTTGATGTCTGCTAACGTTTAGGAATATAAAAAATAATAGCCGTGAATGTAGTAGAAATGATGGGCCTTGGCCCTAAGAAAGATCAAGTTGGTGTAAACCGTATTTTTATATTTGCATGAAATAGTGTTTGTTTTGTTAGGAGAAACTGTGCTCACAAGTATCGTCTACAAAACAATTTTAGCTCGTATAGTTTACTCGTAACTGTGCATCAAAGGAAAATTTGCACGTTACACTGCCATGCAAATAGTGTAAACCAATTGACTTACTTAAATAAAATAATTCTAAGTTAACTAACATCCCATGAGCTACATAATGAAACTTTTATAAACCGATGATTAGAGATACTGGAAAATCGCGGGAATAGTTGTTTGCTAGGCTCCAACGTGGCGTATATAACACTGAATGTTTTGTATCAACATTGGTTATCGTTAGAGACATGCATAATTCGCGTTATCATTTGGTAGCAGACTAAACTTCACTTTCCTGTACATAACAGAGGATAATCTGCTATTCAATTGGCCACGAACGTTTATGTGTTGTTATTTACGTGTGTTACGTCGTTACAGAGATTGGCCTCTCTACCGTGTAAGCATTCTCCGCGGCAAGTCATGACAATATCGGCCAGCGGGAGACTTCGAACGAGCCTATAGTCACTTGGAGTCAAGTCAGCTGTCAGGAAATAACACGAATTTTGCATGTCTCTAGTTATCGTGTATTTGTAACATTTGTTCTCTCTACAACAAGCCCACTTAGAACTGCACAGCTTGGACACGCAGCGTGTGTGGTTTGTCCCAAAACTGTTCACACGTGTCGCGGTTAATATAATACAATTTATTGGAGACTATCTTAAACATTTTCGCGATTTTCCAGTGTCTCTGCCGATGATGTAATATAATTCGAATTTGGAAAAAAAAAATCTCATAGGTGCAGGAAAAAGTGGCAGGTTCGGCAGTTTTTTTAAAATAAAAAATAGTTAACTGGGCGTGTTTTCAGTGTTTCGTTACATAGTCCATGACATGTTGTTTCACTGGTAATTATTTCAGTTAGGTAAGTTAACTGGTTGTCATTATTTGCATAGTAGCGTAACATTCAAATTTTGGTTTTGACGCGCCGGTATGAGAAAACTATGAAAGCTAAAATTGTTTCGTAAGCGTAAACTATGCTACCGAGTATCGACTATAAAATTAACACTATTTCATAAAAATATAAAATTATGATTTTATTCCACTTGAACACCTTAAAGTGACCTCTTCTAAGCCTCCGAGTGGTGTGTAAAAGCCTAGGTCAATACAAGTTTTTTCTAACACTACTCAACGTACATGATTGATGTCTGTTTAGTAATAACATTCAGAGAACGTTACACGTGCGTATATCCTTTCTAAGTCCTTTATTATTCTGTAAGGTTTTTATCGCGGCCGAAAATGGCGGAAAAGGTGCTTTTCCTGTATTTTTTTTAAAAGACGCGATACTCTTGCTTCAGAATATTTAAAAAAGTATAGATGGTTGCAACAATCCTTTGTCACAAATATTATGTCGTTAACTAATAAGGTCGCTTCTAAGGAGAATTATCGGCGAGGATACTGCACGCAAGGTCATTGCTTTACGCTTTACACTTAGATGCTAGTGTGAGGTGTAATGTGCGCAAAATACTTTCACTCACCAGCCACCGTCTAATTCTTCATCTTTCCTAATAAGTTCCAGACAAGGAGTTTGAACTAAGTTTTCTGCCTTATAGGTCACAGATATTGTTACCTTCGTAAGTGTTATCAAATTATCAGACATTCTTTACCTGTGCTGATTATTAAAGCCTATGATTTTTGAGACTTTGATTATGCATCAACTTGTTTGCGTGCCTCACATGCACATCGACAGTTCTGCTTCATGGTCAGTGATTGAATGTTTGTAACTGTCAGCTTGTTGAGGTTCTACCCGCGAGTAACGGCCGTGTGGTGTCGCAATTACCTTATTCTCTCATTCACACAGTCAAGTGAGCGACGCCCCTGCACAACGCACATGCTGCCAAATAACCACGAAGCACAGCTACAGTTGTGCACGTTTTTTTTCCTAACCTACCCTAACTACTAAGTTATGTGTGTGGCCCGGGGAAGGAGCGGGACTAAGCGCGTCTCAGAACTGAGCCCCATACACCTACTAGGGGGAAGTTTCATGCAGAGGAGGCATGCATCGCGGCAGAGAGGGATTGGGCAGACATGGCCGCAATTGGGGCCATGTCTACCTCCCTAGGTGTACCTATAGCTAAGCCATACTCTAAGAAGAGAGAGGGTAAAACCGGCATAGTACCATAAAAACCCTCTCGACAGAATAGGAGTGTAACCACTCAGCAGTTACATGCATTAAAAAAAAAATGGCACTGGAAAAGAAGGAAGGTCCAGGTTGTTAGTAGAGTTGTGAAGTAAGAGTGGGGCTTGGGGGGGGGGGCGGGAACTGTATTTATTTTCTTTAATTTCCTTTTATTTTCATTTAGGGAGGGCGCTGGTTTTAACCAGGGCACTGTGGGTGAGCACAGTACCCTGGTGGAGGACGAGGTTTTAAAGGCGCCTCGTCCTCCCGTATCTCCAGTAGATACCTGAAACATACTTAAAAAGACATAAAATAGTACACTTAACTAGCTCACAGGCAAGCCTGGTGAGCTAGCTTTAATTTAAAATATATAAACGACTAAAATAATACGTTAAAATGACTAAAATATTACGTTAAAATTACTAAAATATTACGTTTTTAGGACTCGTGCTTAGCACAGAAATATCTGTGCAAGCAGGAGCCCTCTGATTGGCTGTTAGTGATCCTGCCAGCCAATCACAGCTTCAGCCAATCACAGGCCTCCGCCGTTCCGGACCGACAGAAAACACCACAACTAACTTACAGCTAGCAATTTCTATAATTTAAACGTGTTAAATTGTGGGTGTACAGTATAATAATAATTACCTAATTAAGAAATATATAGCAATGTAATTTCAACAGCGGCGCTGCCACGTGAGCCATAGGCTGTACAGTGTATATTATGCCATGTGCTGTGAAATACATAGTGCTTCGCAGTGTTGTTTTCGTGGAGAAAATCTTGAAATCTTGAGAAATATTACGTGTTACCCCAGGTTTCCCTTGTAAGTGTAACTTGTAATTGTTTTGTGTATTTGTGC
>PNEQ01072803.1:0-14805 GCA_003012365.1 Medauroidea extradentata
TTTTTTTTTTTTTTTTTTTTTATGGTTCGTTGAAGTTTAAAGATGGTTTTTACGGCGAGAAAAATTCGAATAATTGCCGGGAAAAAAAACTTAAAAAAAGTAGAGTCAATTTGAGCTTTATTGCTATTGTTGTTTAAACAATGTAGGTATGTTCCTGTGATCGAGGCCTTAAGCATTCACTCAGGTACTGTATAAAGTTTGGGGTGTGGGAGGGGTGGGGTTACGGGTTCGTATCTTTGCGATGTGAATTACTATGACATCATACAAGCGTATTGCGCGCGCTCTTTACACTGTTATTGAGTACGCTAGCTGTTAAATGACTTCATCACATATATTTACATTAAATTATTTCACGCGGTGGAAGCCGCAGCCGGGCAACTGTTTTATAGAGAAATAAAGATGAATTAAAAAAAAGAAGTTCTGCAATAAAAGTACGCTTAGCGCAGTGGACTGGACAAATCTGTTTGTATTTGATGTTTTAAAGATAAACAGTGAATATAGTATCACCATCAATTGACACGTAACTAAAAGTTAGTTACTCTTTTCTACAGTACACGCGGGCGAAGCCGCAAAGGGACAGCTAATGCTTTATGATATACAATATAAATAGTTTTGTTGGTATTCCGACACGGGAACAAGCGACATATAACTGGCATGTGAAAAACATGGATTTTCAAGAAAACAAACAAAAAAGAAAAGAAACACTTAGCGACTGCCCTTGAGATTTATTTATCGACATTAATTATACCAATTCAATTTCAATAGCCATCTGTCGGGTCAGCTAGTAATATATATATATATATATATATATATATATATATATATATATATATATATATATATATATATATATATCGAACCAATCTAGACATCGAACTGCTCTTTGCTTTAGATTTATGCTTATGTAAATATCTAAATACCGTTTAGTTATATTTTTCAAATTCGGCCCCAAAGGGGCAAAGAAAGGGTAAAAGTGTGTTTTCGATTCACGATCGATATATATCGATCACATTGATTTTTATATAGTGACGTGATTTTTGTTTAAGATTGTTGCTTACTTAAATACCTGAAAAGTAATTTCATGAATTTTAAAAATTCGCCACTTAAGGAGGTAAAAAGGGGTGAAAAGTGGTGAAATTTGTTTTCACGGAATCGCCTATGTATCTTGATCTCAGCGGGCTATTGTAGTGTTTTTTTACGTCCACGAGACACCAATAAAATATTCTAAAACATTGTTCAAGGGTTTTTCGAAATTCAGTCTCTTAGGACGCGAAAAGACCTGTAATATGTTTTAGATATATTTTTGAGATCTATCGAACCTGTCGAGATATATAGTTATATTTTTCTTCAGGTTGATGATTACAGAAACTATCGAAAAACTGTTTTATGATTTTTCGAAATTATAACTCTCAGTACTGTGCAGGGGTCATATGTGTTTTTTTTATGAATGATCGATTTTGATTCTACTGAACGGGATACCGTCGTGATTGGTACTTCAATTGGATACTTGTATGTCTAAGATGTGAAATTAAAATATTTCGAAATTCGACACCCAAAAGGGTGAAAAAGCACAAAATGTGTTTTCCATCAACCCATATCTGTCTAACTAGTATAGATATTGAGGTGTTGTTCACGTCAGAGTGATACTTACGTAAGTATTCATAAAATTATATGTATTTTTTTAAGATAACTTGATTAATAAGAATAAAATGAGTTTGTAAACTTTCAAGGTAGACGATCCGAAAAGCAAGTACGACCAGCGAGAAATATATTATATAGGAGTTCACGCTACAGAATCATATCGAGACGTGGTATTGTACAAATTCTGTGAACCCAGGACATGGATATTTTATTTTTTAAATTAAATTTGTTTTCATGAATTATTTCGATGTTACGTGATGCTGTTATTGGAGCTCAGGTCTACATTCCGGGAGGTTCTGGGATCGAATTCCGTTAAAAGCGGCGTACGAACGAAAACACAAAAACTGCAAGGCAGATCGAATTAGTGCAATTTGCATGTAGTTGTTTAAAAGGGTAAAATTGATTACGCAGTTTACTTTCCACTTAGGTTCTTCGACGACATCAGCTCACATATAACATGTCACTAATCTCAGGTTGGGTCACCAAATACGTTTCTGCGAAACCCTTTTCCACCAAAACTTTCTAATGGCATTAAGCTTCAAGTGAATATTTTGAAAATATGTAATTGAGGGCACCGTCATCAGTGGGTGTGCACAGGGTAAATCAGTCGTTTTTCATTCGATTAACCTCTTACATATAAGAGTCTATAACTATCTCACAACGTCAACTTTACTTTGATATAAATAAGGCTTAGATGAAGTCGCTGTAAGTGGGAGAGACAAACATAAGACTTCTTTTCGTGTGGTCAGCTGTAACTACTTATCCAGCTGCAGAGTTAGCTCAACTAGCATCTTAGTCATTCTAACACTTGATGACTGAAGTACCAATCTGGTGTACAAAGAGATTTTACAATTAAAGTAAATATTACCAGTTATGAATAATACTCGCGAGCAAAACCGCGTTTGACTGCTAGTCAAGTAAAAAATTGTAATATCAGCTCCTTGCTTGGATCTAAGGAAACTATAAAAAGTAAACAGACAAATGGCAGACATATATGGATACTTATGTTTAAATGCTGTATGTCTGACAAACGTACTACTGCACGCCAGGTAGAATGAGTAAGTTTGCAATTCACTAAATTTGTTTGTGGGATGGAGCAAGAGAAACTTAAAATCGTTTGATGAAGAAAAACACAGCTTGGATACATTTTACGCAGATGTTTTAAGTAGCATAGAAGAGTTTAGATGTGTATGGGCTGTAGTTAAGACTTTGTTAATAATCTCCCACAACAATGCGTTCGTAGAATCTGTTTTTTTTTTATAAATAAGGACATGTTTGTCGAAAATATACACAAAGATTCACCGATTACCCTGAGACGAATATATGATGGTATATGTGATGCTGGCGGGAAGAAGTTGTGAATATAGGCAAAACTGTGTTCAGTTGTGCCAGAGCGTCTTCTTCTAAATATAGGAGTGTGCTGGAGGAACATCAGGGAAACAAATATAAATTAAATAGGGTTCTTAAAAAAAGTGCATATGTGCACAGAAATTATGAAGATACGTCATATTTAATGTTGTCCGACAGCAATAAATTCCGTTAAATATTCTGCTTGTATTGAGTATTGTTAAAATTATAAATGTTGTCAATAATGACATTTCCACTTAATACAGTATTTATATTTTGACATTTTTTCTAATGGAAAACATTCTCATTAGTGAAATTAGGACGTACTTTAAATACGGTGTGACATATGTTTCCGTCGTGAGCTTGTGTACGGTAAGTTATATTTTACTGTGAATCATTTTAACAATCAGTCAAATTTTTAAGTTGACATGTCACTATGTAAACAAAAAAACTATACCATAGAATCCAATTGGAACCTCACGAACAGGGAAACACGGAAATAAATTCTAGTAAACTTTTACATTTTAACATTGCAGTGACAAAGTGTTACACTGGAAACATTTCATTTACAGTATATTACTGTGTATGAACTTAAACATTTAATAAATTCTTGTGAATTCTTGGTTTCGTCAAGTTTTCAGCTTGTTTGTGTATTTTTAGGAAGAATTTCGGTTAATCCGATATCTGGTAAGCCGCACAAGCCTTGCTGTCAGTTTGTTTTGTTTATCAAGGCTTTAAAATGATTTTTTTTTGTTTGACGAAAATGTCATCGGGGATTATGCCTACACATTGAACAGTATTCGGTTTATATGCATGGATTTGTGTGTGTCCGACCGCTTGTGTCAGTGGTTAAAGCTCCTAGTCGGAAGCTGATGGAATCCGGGAGGAAAATTCAGTTGTCTCTCCGTGTTCAGGACTGGGAGTTTGTTATGTACCATCAGCCTCATCCTGCAGTATCATCTCGCCTAGTGCCTCAGGAGTTCGCTCTGAGGTTCAAAGCTACCTCCGGGCTGAAGACTCATCCATACATATGTAATACTCTTTTTTTCTCTGACGATGCTTCCAGACTTGTTGACACAATGTTGTGCCTCCATGAGTATATTCACCGACCGAGAATCCTGGCTGAAAGGCATCTTCTCCCCGAGTCTTTAGTCCCAAACCCCAGGAAGTCGCCCTACCTTACCTAAGCCTCGTGCATGTTTGATGCCCGCACCACCATGCGGCAGACCACCCCGTGGTTTCGACGTATCAACTTGAAAGATCCGTAGTTCGATCCCCCTGTGACCACGAAGAGCCCCTTCGAGAGTTGCAGCGCCTTCGAGGTTTTCAGGAAAATTTCAGGGACGGGCGTGGAAGCGTAGAACCGCTCTTGTAACTTATCCATTATCACCCCCTTCCCCTTTACCCCATCTATCGCGCGTTCTGGAAGACTTGCTAGCCGAGGAACGTGTCTAATTGAGAGAGCCTGTGCTGAAGGGAGAACTTTCCAGGGGAGATTATACCTCTTCGTTCCGACAACGCTTTGCGTAGATGTATTTTTCCTACACTTACCGACGCCCTCACTTACTTTGCTAAACTGTTGAGCATCTCAACCTAGCCGGCCGTGTGGGTTGGAAATTATTTGACCTCTTGTAAACTGATGTGTGATCATCAGATATTTGGATTGACGCACCTATTCCCGTAGCTTCTTTACCTGCCATCAGTGGACATGTTTACGGAGTGTCGGAGTCATGTGCGAGGAAGACGATTTCACACTGAGAGAAAGTAGTTCGTATATGCCTAAATAAATAGTTGTTTGCTGAAACAAGTTGTTCTATGTTTTCTCCTCGAGTATTATATTTGGTCAATATACACTTTTTTTTCTGCCCACATATTTTTATGCTCAACAATTTAAAAAATACGTGGTAGCACTGTGATTCAAACCCGGGATATACACTCTAAATCTGTATTAGTGAATATTCACTGATTCACGCCGATGAATGGAGCAGGTTCAACAAATTGATTCAGTGTGAAATTGGTGACTATTCACAGATTCCGATAAAGAGTGCCAACATTCCACAAGTTGAATGTCCACAGATTTTCCAGTAATTTTTCACTGATTCAATAAGTGAAAACTGTTCTTTGAAAATAATTGGAAAAAACTGTGGATATTCACTTATTCACTTGTGACCATAAGAAAATGTAATAAAGTCGATAATTATCCTAATTATAGAAACTTAAGTTTTGAAAAGGATAGGCCGTATATTACAAACAATTTCCAAGATTTCTATGTAACAGTTTTGCGATAGCTGCTGCCCTTCAGGATTTAAAAAAATTCTACTAGAAAAAACAGCATACACAGGAACCCGTGGCATTAAACGGAATTGTTTGTACCTGACCGAATTATCATCAAATACACTTACAAATACAGCTGTAATCCTAATTGTCAAAAAATAGCAGCATAATGTACTGTACATTTGTTTGTTTTCCTCGCGAATTGTTAACATTTGCGTCGAAAAATATTATTCAAGCGTTAGTACTTTGCCATGTAACTGAATATTTTTTGTTGGGTCAACAAAACCAGGTTTGTTGCTTTTGGGTATTTTGTTAGCGCAAACAAATATTTATTTTGCCCTGTTCAGACGAATATTTAACGAACATTAATTTTATTGCAGCATAGCATCCAAAATGATCTTTGAAACGGTATGGTTTCATTCGGAACCAACTTTGACATATTCGTGATCCATATACAGATGAATAGTGATTTGGGCGGCCATCCTCACAAAATTTAAGCAAATGAATTTTTGTTATTTGTTTGGCAGAAACCCACTTGACCTAAAATTATTTGGCCTAAAGTCCTTGGCCTAGAATAACATGACTAAAAATAATTTGCCCCACAAAGCTTGATGTAAATTTGGATACAAATATTTTCAAGGCTAAATGGGGGGAAACCAAAGAACCAAATTGTTGTTTGAAATGTGTTTTCAATGCTTGTCATAGAGAATTATCTTCAGTCATACCCATGACATCGGATCTCTGACATAATTTACCAAGACTGACGAACATTTTTTTTAAATTTGTGAGTTTTTGTTTCTTGCTCCGCCCAAATAAAAAAGCATAATAATTCGCTTGACAAGTAAGTAAACATTGACTGAACAAATACAGTATTGTTGTGTATTGAAAGTTGGAAAACTTACAGATTTTCCGGTTTGTCGTAATCATTACATAAAAGGGATGCGAGTAGTTGAGGTGTCACGTTCTTATCAAGTAGAGAGTAATATGGGTTCGGAAAATGTTTGTCTTACGTAGGTATTCTGCACTTTCAGATGTTTCTTGAAACAGAGATATGGTCTTGAAAAGTCATGGAAAAGAAATTGTTATTGCAGTGATGACCGTTTCATTCTTGTAGACGAATTGAAACATTGTTTTAGGCTTGCATCACTGTATGTCCGTTGCTTAAAACCTTGAATTTGATGTGAAATTTTTTTTGTTACACCACTAAAGCCAAGATGTTCTTTCTTCCATAGATATGTGAAAATGGAATAGATAATTCCGTAGCATGAGTAAGTCGGCAAAGAAACTAGATAACCTTCACAATGTATCAACTGGATGTATGTGAAACTCACAATCGTACACTGAACTTTTCTACAGGTTTCCATCAATACAGTTGTAAGACACTTAGTAAATTGTATCTGTGGGACTCTTGCTCGTTAGCTCAGCGCCTGACTCGTTGTGGCTATGTGGCATTTGATGTGCACTTCAAGGTAACCCTTATAGCTCCGTCGCTTCCGAGTCGTAACTCGCAGCAATGCGACGCCCGTAAGGTGGTTCCCTATGTAGGCAATTGTATGTGTAAAGCACAAAATATATAAGCGTGCTGTATGTTTAAACTAACAGCGGCATAGTACGAAGTGCGTTACAGCGAGTTTAGATTGTTCTTTTATTTGTTTTTAAGAACTACAGAACTTGCATTACATTTGTAAGCTACATCAACTTATCAACTTCAGGAACACGGGAGCCACCGGTGGCGCAGCTGTTGGAGTGCCTGCCTCCGACAAAGAACATCCGGATTTTATTTCCAGCCGAGTCGACGCGAATTTATACGCCCCGGAATTATGCTTGACGATTTTGTTGATCTACGTGTTTTTCTACAGGTCTCCCGTAACCCTTCTCCCTCCTCCGTCACTCCATAGTTGCTCCAAATTCACCTCATATCATCCCTTACCAGCGCTGAAAACTTTGCTGTTATACTCTGTTTCATATAAGTTTCGTAAAATTTGACAGTTACTTAATGGACAGTATTATATATATATATATATATATATATATATATATATATATATATATATATATATATATATATATATATATATATATATATTGGTTTGTGGCACAATGCAAGACGTTTTTAGTTCTAAAATGAGCCGGAAATGTTCATTTCACCATTTATTCTGCAAAGTTTGTCTTGCATTGTGCCACAAACCACAAAATATTACAAACTAGCTGTCCTTTTGCGACTTCGCCCGCGTGTACTATTGAAAAGAGTAACTAACTTTTAATTATGTATTAATTGATGGTGTTACTGTATTCTCTGTATATCTTTAACACAACAAATACAAACAGCTTTATCCAGTCCACTTCGCTGAGCGTACTTGAATTGCAGAACATCTTTGTTTTTAATTCATCTTTATTTATCTATTAAATAGCTGCCCGGCTGCGGCTTTGCCCGCGTGAAATTATGTGATGTAAACAGTAACTCTGGATAAAATATGTAACGAAGACATTTAACAACTAGCGTACTCAATAACAGTGAACTATAAATTGTCTTAGCTCAGTGTAAAGAGCGCGCGCAATATGCTCGTATGATGTCATAGTAATTCCTATCGCAAAGTCTTGCACGGGATACGAACCCGTAACCCCACCCCTCCCACACCACAAACTTTATACAATACCTGAGTGAATGCTTAAAGGAAGGCCGTGATAATTCTTTCGTATGTACAGGCCACGGTCGTAGAAGAACAGGTCTGGACACTCGCCTATCTAACAATGTATTTTCCTTGACCCCCTTGTTGTTTGGCTGTAGTTCGTCAAGTTACCGAGAATGTCGTACTTTTTGGCGCTGTTTTCCGGGCGGTCGGACTCAAACTCCGCCCACTTTTCTCCATTGTTAAATTTATAAAGTAAATAAAGATTGCTGGAGCCTTTTCTTAAAATTGTGAGCGAAGAAAGTATTTCGTAAATTGATAAAAAATACGTTTTGATAAATTGCTTATTTTAGCGGAAAGGAAGTGGGCGGAGTTTAGTCCGACCGCCGTAACATCAGCGCCAATAAACACAATATTCTCGGTAACTTGGTGAACTACAGGCAAACAACAAGGGGGTCAAATATCCAGGCGAGTGTCCAGACCTGTTCTTCTACGGCCGTGACAGGCTACAGTCCAAAGAGGTTTCATTTATGAGTAGGTTGGCAAAAAGAAACAACTGTTGAATTAATTATCTATGATCATTCTCTTTTTTCGGGAGACTGTAACATTTTACTGTTTTTCACGGCCTTAATTTAAATCCTGAATTTGATTTGTACATATTTGCATAAACTTCATTCTTATCAAAATCTCGATATCTCAACGGGTATAAGCGGTGCACATGATTATTTGTAAACACATTTTATTTTTTGAACAGCTTTGAATGACGAAATTCGAAAAATCCTGAAATAACTTTTTTGATATTTACATGAGATTTTTTAAAAAGCAAAACCCATTTCAATGTTTCCATTGGTTAAGGTGATAAGTGGGGTTATTAAAAAACACGTTATATATTTTTTAAGAGCTTTCAAAAACGAATTTCAAAAATTTCTAAAAATTCTTGTAGATATTTACTTAAGCATCATTTTAAAGAAAATCAACTCACTACCTGAAATTGTTTAGGAGAAATCACGGATTAGTGAAAAACACATTTTACGGCTTTTCAACCCCTTAGTTTTCGAATTTTGCTAAATCGAAAAATTCGCCAATATGCATTTCTTTGGGCAATGTTATGAAGTTAAAAAAATTATGATAGCTCTTCCGGTTAATAAGATATCAGGGATTCTTTGAAAACACATTTCACCTCTTTTCACCCCCTTAATTATCGAATTTTAAAAAATTTATTCTTACTGGGTGCCTACGGGCTAAGGGGATGCTTTCTTCGAAATTTAATGGTTCTAGGTCCAGCGGTTTGGGCTGTGCGTTGATGAGTGAGTGAGTGAGTGAGTGAGTGTGTCAGGACACTTCATTTTATATATTAAGATTATGGCCCATAAGTAGCTTAAACTATATCGCTATAAGATAAAGAAGCTCAGTGCTGTTATCACAAAGAAGATTTGATTCCCTAAGAAGAACTGAAAGTAGTTATTTCAGACTGTCGTATCTGGGAAAATAACAACCAGATTTTAAAAAAACTATGTTAGAATCATACGTAGGACTAGAAAACCATACTTCTCACAAATAAAACAACGTTGTCGCTGCTTGAAATCCCACAAGAAAAATAATAGTTTTAGCTTAGCGCTGCTCTTCAGTTGAGTGGTTTGAGCGTAGAAGTGATACTGCATTGCAAACACCCGTAGCACTCCATCGTCTTTGTGCCACACACACACGCACACAAACGCAGAGTTTCTAAGGAGTCATCCTAAGGTGGCTGCCTGGGAGAGCGTATTTTACGCGTCCAAGTCCAAGAAATGAGAGCGAAGTGCGACACAGCACGCACATCGCGCCTCGCCCAAGCCTCTAGGCGCTAGTCAATGAACTTGGGATGCTGTCTTCTCGTCGATAGTTAGCCTGTATGAATCATTCTGTGATGACCCTACCATTAATCTTCAAATACTAGTAGAAGACCTGAAGAGGGTATATACACAAGTGCAACGTTCAACGAATGTTATTCCTAAGCATATATCATTCATATACGCTGAGTAGTTTCAGGGAAAAAAAACTCGGCCGCTCTGCACATTGTTCGCTAGCTTCGGTAGACGGTCGCCTTAAATTTCCTGAGGGAAATTCTGCACCACGAGTGGGATACTCGGATGTAACTTGATCAAGAGTTCTTGCTCACTATATCCCTCATCATCAGAACACACACGTGTACTCCGAATGCTCTTCTGATCTTACCTCGTCCTGTTCTTCTATACTCTCCTCGCCCCTATGCCTCGTGAGGCGTGCCCATGAAGTTCATGCTAACAGCCAAGTTTTGTTCCCAGTGGGTGCCGAGGCCACTTGCAGCCCCTCGTGCGTGCGAGCAACGTTGAATAATGCAAGAGAGAGAACAGCTTGTTACACTCTGTCTTCAGCAGTACGCCCTGGCTCCTGTCACAGAATATTTATGAATACAGATGTAAAATGGCCGGTAGGACTACAAGCTCAGTCACACACGCAATATGGCGAAGATGCCTACCACCAATCAGCGTAAGGCGACTACCCTGCTAACCGGCAGACAGGCCGATAGGAAACCTGCTGTAACATGCAGGAGCCGGACAGACACGGGGCTGGCATCGACAACCTGAGCAGCCAATAAGCGGCGACGATCAGCCGTATCAAATGAGCCACCACGCCATTTCGCGTCTGTATTATTATTTGGTCTGTGCGCCTGTATTGCACTCTTAATAACAAGCCACCGTCCTTCCCAGTAGGCGGCAGTCGTCCCAGAGACTTGAAGGAACGCTTGGTTCTGCCATAACAGTGTTAGAACTTGATTTTGTTCTGTTGAGCGAAAATGCGTTGATAAGTCTTAACATATTTTGTGCAGTTTGGTATAAACAGAAATATTCTAGAAGTGTTACCACACCACTGTATTAACATTCCTTGAAGAACATCCAGTAACCCAAGTGTGCCATCAAATGTAAAGCTAACCATTAAATCTTTAGTGCACGGTAAGAAGGGCATATGTCTAATTATTATCATTTGAGATTAGTTGCACATTTTAGAAGGCGTTTAATAGGGCACAAATGTCATTACATTACCATGTAACTTTAGCAATTCCTGACACCGTTAGTGAACAATAAGAAGAGCACAAGTCTCAGTATGTTTCTACATGACTTAAGGTTTTCTTATCACCCACGAAAGAAATATTGTACCATCACACTGACTTATGGTAGAAGTTACCCCGTGTAGCAGAAGACAGTCGGCCGACAATTGTTTGCTGATGGCACCGCTGGATGACTGTTAGCACAGACAGCTGAAGAGTTGACACAACTGACCCACACATGGTTAGCTGCCGACAACAAGGTACCTAGTGGGCCATCTGTGTCATGTTGACAGAAACTATGTGGTTAAGAGAAAGATGTTTGAGAATAGGTGTGCTACTACCTGCACACAAGTGTCACGACAGCTGTTTTGCAGTACGTGTCTGTCCCATTTATTACAAATTGAGGGAAATCCATTGGTATTTCGTGCACAGTGTGATCTCCATTCGTGGGCACTCTGTGGGAAGATCATGTTTGGCGATTACCTTTTCGGGCTCTGCAATAGTGCCGGGTGCATTACCACTTATTGCCAACTGAATTCCAGCTCCCAGCTTAAAAATAGTATAGGTAGGCCATCCGAGGGGCAGGGCACCGTACCCCTTATTTGACAAAATTCCTAAACTGGGTGCCCGTATATCTCTGCCAATTCGTGAATGATACCATGAAATGATGGAGAAACGACAGATTGCGAAGGTAGAAAATCGATCTGCAAACAGCAACATCCGCCAAGTAACCCTCGTACGAAAAATCGGGAAATGAACCCGGATCGCCTTAACGGGCGGTGGATGCTCTAGCCGCTGCGCCAATCGCAGCTCTTTCCCCCGACTGAATGCCATTGATTGGACATTGTGCTACATAGGACGTTTCTCCATTGAGTAGAGCATTACCACAACATTGTGAGATTGATAGGGTCAACGGAGGAGGGTAAGGTGAGACACAAAGAGATGTGATATACAACCCAAGTAGTAAAAGTTACATTTTGAGTCTGTTCTATGATTGATAAAACTTACGGAATACACAGTTAATAAAACGTGCGGAATATACAGAATGTTTCTGAAATACTTTTACAAAAGTGTTACCGTAAATCATTGGTTTTTGAGTTATTAATGAAAGTTTAATCCAATGTGTTGAAAGGTAATAGTTTTGCAAACAGTCATTGAATAATGTTATTGATCAGATGCCATAGTATCTATCCTCTTAGCATTGGTGAAAGTGTCATAAACTAATTTGTGTCGCCTATAGCGATATGTTACCAATGAAACACAGTGCATGATCCGACGTGTGCATTTGTGTGTGGAAGCAAGAGGATGTCATTTCGGACATTTACTGTGATTTTCTGATTTTATGACACTTTCACCAATGCTAAGGGAATATAAATTATGGAATCTGCAATCAATAACATTATTCAATGACTGTTTACAAAACTAATTACCTTGCAACACATTAAAACTAAACTTTCATTAATAACTAAAAAACTAACTGTTTTCGGAAGTATGTTTATTTCAACTTTTTTCTTGTCTTGGTGTAAGGAATATCCCCCAGAAGTTTGTCGAAGTATTTCAGTAACACCCTGTACTTGTAGCTACTCACGTCGTAATTTGGTGTGCAACAGTCTGAATTTCTCTCTCATCGTTTGAGCGTTCATTTGTGCACAATGACTGCTGTAAGACTGTGAAATAAGTCGAATCATTGCATTGTTTTAATATTAATTTGAATCGTTTGCAGCTATGTGAAAGGAAAACTGATGTACATGTTTAAGGACAGGGTGTGTGTGTGTGTTGCAGACCAGAGCGGGCACCAGTCTGGCAAGAAGAAGACCAGTTTCTCGAGGTTCCTGCGAGGTTTGAAGACAGCGCATCGCAAGGAGAAGCATGGTGCCAGCTCGCCGCGGCACGGTCGTGCCAGGGCCCACCCTATGTCGAGGGTGAGTCGCCCCTTCTGCACGCCAACCCCGCTCTAACTGACATTCCCTTAAAGCGGATTAACAACCACGCGTAACCTACGTGCGAATACACGCACGTACGTTAAGTATTAGATATTGGATTCACAACAATATTTGATACATTTTTTTCTGCTTATTATGGCCAACAGCCGCTCGCGGCCAACAGACCAGCACTTTTATGTTGTTATACGAAATCTATAATTTCCGTATTGAATATGTAAATTACAGTGTAATGTAGTTTCTGTATGTATATTCTGTTAGTCGCTACTGGGCTGGGTTAGTCAACTAACTAATCTTCTTTGTTGAGACCTGACAACAATAGGGTATAGAATCTTTAATCTCGACATGCGCGGAAATTTCTTATGTCATAACAAAATGTCTGTGATAGATTATGTTACTTTATATTTATTTTTCGAAGCGAATTAAATAATGTATGAACACAAAATAAATTATTTCTCAATATAAATTAATATTTAATTGAGCCTTACTTTTGCACACGCTGAATTCACAACCACCACTTAGCGTACGTACTTACGTACAAAGTAGGAAGTTGATCAACTCTGTTACGTACGTACGCACATTATGTGAGGATGTGAATGTTAGCTGTGTTTCTACTTTAACACGTACGTACGCTAAGTGGTGGTTGTGAATCCAGGTTTAGCCTACTTTTACTAATATTAATTCTACGACTTGTTAAAAAGAGCTGCGTTAAAAGTTTGTTACAGGGACAATGTCTGCCGCTTGAGCGCTGGTATCGGTAAGACGTGTAAACTGACCAATCACAGAGCTTTCCTGAATTTTAAATTACATTAAATTTATCATTTAAAGGATAGTATTGGTTTTTTGTTCAGTTTAAAATTAAATGACTTCTCTCTTTGACAAGCCTTGTAAAATTTAATTTTACCACGTTTTAATGTTTTATTCGACCATTGTTACTGGTACCGTGTCTGTTATCACCTGCAGAAATAAATAGTTTATTTCTTCCTGGCGACTGTTAGTTAAAAATTAACCAATACGACTTAGATGTGACTAATAAAACATGACGAGGTTGCAACATCGAGCAAATTTAATTTAACTACTTCAGATGGAAATACGACAAAAAAAAAAAGAACTAATAAAAGATGGCGTAGTAAGATTACATTTATACAAAATAAATGTGACTCAAGACTTTGTTCATTATTTAAAATAGTATAATTATAAATTTTGGAACTTAATTTACCGCGCGTAGTCAAAACAATTTTTCTTGTTTTTCGCTCGAATATGTACAGATTTTACAATTTTCCGAAAGAATAAATTACCTAAGAAATACTGCGATGGAAAGAGCTCAAAAAAGCTTATAACTTTGTCTGAAACATAATTTTTAAATGGGATTGTGGATATTTCGTATCAAAAAATTGAGAATGTCTTAAGTTTCTCGCACGCATATAGGCCCTATGTTTAAAAATTTTACGTAGGATTTTTTTGTTTGCAAGAATAATTTGTAAAACTGGGCCGACGATAATTATTTAACTATTGTTTTAATTCCTTATTTGAACATCATGGCTACAAACTTGGTAACCAGAGATTTTTAAACCTTTCGGGAATAGTTAATTGGCCACCCCGGTAGTTTTACAGTGATTTTGAAAATATATTTTTTAAGCAAAACAATTTTCATATCGAACAATCCCTGCATTGCTTTGTCACAAATATATTATAATTTGTACCTAACTTTTTGTAGCAATGAACGTCATAATTTTTTCAGATTTTCGCTACCAAAGGTCACCAATTTTGTTATGAATATAAGCCACAATCAAGTATAATATACTTTTTTTTTTTCGAACGAACTGTGCAATTTTTGCAACTCTCCTACATATAATTATGCATTGTGTGACTTCTCTTAATGTTGATTTTTTTTTTTAAGCATTCC
>PNEQ01072803.1:14905-64031 GCA_003012365.1 Medauroidea extradentata
TTTTTTTTTTTTTTTTTTAATTGTATGTTATTATTTTGAAGTTTTGAAGAAAAGTAACCACTGGTTTTGCTTTTATTCATAATCTATTTTGTAAAAAAACACTTTAAGATAGTTTTAGAGTGCCAACAAAGGCCCGTGATGATACAGGACATACTATGTTAATTTTGTTTGATAATTGCTTGTGAAATGGCAAGTAGAATTTTTTCCCCGTAAAGCGAATCGTAGTAGGATTAATGTTACCCTGAAAATGGACTTCAAAATGTCATTTATTTTAATAAAACGAAACACATAGAGTATTTAATTGTTTTGATACTGTTCAGAGTGATATTATTTTTATATATAAAGAACTTATATTTTACATTCGAACATAACCTTCTATTTGTACCTGCAGCAGTGGCCACTAAAGATGTATTGGAGTTGCCTGGTTATTATCTGGAACGTATCGCGTCGTGATGACTGCGGTGGCAATATCAAATACGTATTTCGATACACTTTATTTTAAGTCATACTCACTGTAATTTCCTGGAGCTCGCATTTTAATAGTTCATTCCTATTTGTAGTTTCCAAATAATCTCAGCCTACTGTTAAAGAAAACACGGAACTGTCGCCAAGTTGCAAATAAAATGACTACTACAATGTCACACTGCTTATCTTCTTAAAGATCTTGCATAGTAATATTCTAGGTGGTCTTTCTAACATCACTTTATTAGGTTGTTGTTTCCTTCGTTCAATTATCTGTTAAAATTTTGCCACTAATGTGAAATCCTCGACAGTTACTCCTACAGCGTATGTCAGACAAAGGTGTAGTAACGGCTATAAAAAGAATGTATGGTTATTAGTTTAGCGTTGTAACTATTTTCTTTAAAGACCAGTAGTGCGTGAGGTTCGTTTATTTACACCGCAAGAAAATAAATGATAAAGTCGAAAATACGTAGTCATATTTCGGACTAAGTGATCAAGTTAAATAAATTTCAGTTTCAGGAGACAAATATTATGGATACTGCAAATGCATTTAAACTATTGTATCTACTTTGCTTGTTTTTGCATAGCCTAGTTTAATTCTGTTCGTTTTGGCAAAAAAAATGCAATTAGAATTATTAAAATAAACAAAGTTTATGAAGAAGCAATAGGTATAATTTGTTACCAATCAAATGTAAATGCTTGAAGGCATAAAATATTTAAATACAATCTCAGAGACTGCATATTTATGTCTAAGGAGACAATTTTTTATTTAGTCTTACTGCCCGGGAACAGTAAACGCATCTTCCGTACCATTTTTCTGATGCGAGTCAATTTACAACTTTCTTGAACTCCAACTCCCACCCTGTCGTCTCATTTTTCTCATCGCCTTACTTTTCCAATTTCGGGTCAGCTTTATTACTTAAATGTGACGAAGTTAGTAGAGAACTAGAGCAGTTGTGTTTTCTGGCCACCTGTGGCGTCTACATCTTGGCGACAGAACAAAAAACCATTCTTTACTTCACTTGTTTGAGCGAATGAAACACTTCACTTCTTGAGACGTCATGCCTCGAGCAGCAAATTCAGAGTTCCTTTCCTCGTCTTACATTTTTTTAGCTATTGTATTGAGCTGTTTGTAAATTGATTTTCACTATTAAACGTTTAACCACGTGTTCCATAATTGAAAATTCCGTGTCTTTAAATTTTCCCTGTATTGTTCCTGTCATTTTATGTGAGAATTCTGTGTTTTTAGTCCCTAGAATCAATTTAAAAATGATTAACTAGAAGGTGGAAAAAGCATAGACAGGTCACTAAAATCGAATGCCTTCAAATTTAACAGACTTGCTTCTACACTGATGGGAAAACTATTCGTACGCATTTATACACACAGTTATATGCAGTCATCTATGTGTTACACTAAAATTGTACCGGACAATAATAGTGAATTTACAGAAAACCGGACGTGAACTATTTCATTGCAATCAGTGAATGCATGCTGTTTATATAATTAAGGGGGAAGTTCGCAAACATAATTGTTTTAATAATTCTTATATTTGTACGAAGTAATAATTTGTTTTGTGGAAATATATTGCGACTATTTTCTACAGTAATGAAAATGTTTTAGCGTTAATAGTTTTTGTATAATGTCATGTTAAAGTCCAAATTTCCATAAAACTGTTTTCTGCTGAAGTGGAAAACCATCTGACTTACATAAATGACATAATTAACACTAAATAACAGTGTCACGGGTTATGTCAAGGTATATATTAAAAACAGCATTGGATATTTTTGTAGTTTTGATAAAAAATGCTGAATTTGAATTTAAAAATTACATTTTTGTAGGTAATACAATGTATTTCTATATAATAAAACAATGAGAACTTTTGGTGAACTCTTCTTTAATTAATTTCACGGGCGAAAGAGAGTTTTCTGATTGTTTACCTAGAATTTCACAGCTTTGAGAGTCTGATTTCCGATTTGTGTCACTGATTTACCGGTCAGTAGCAGCTTATACAGAGAAAGGGGGTTGGTAAAGTTAAAATATAAACGTTTGTATATGGTGAAGTAAATATGATGTTGATAAAACAATATTTTTGTTGGCTTTACAATACGTGAAATGTGCCAAAATTGGGTTTTGTTATTTAAAAAAAAAAACGTATGTTTGACTAAACCGTCTTGTTTAGAGACGAAAACCGGCTAAACAAGTAAATGTATTTAATTTTTACATGCACGTATCACCAGACACAGTTATTTATACGTTGACTGGCAGCTTTTTTTTTTCGAGTGATGGTTTCATTTTTATGTACAGTATGAAGCATTTCCGTGACAGAACGCATTAAATCTCTGTGGTGTTAAGTGGCAAAACAGTGAAATATATCAATAAACACTAATGAATGCGAACCATGTATGTTCTGGTTACTATATAGGCTTTTCGGAAACTCAACAACCAACCTTCATGCATAGTTTCATGAGACAGTTAATAACACAAACCCTTAATCGTGTAGGCGACCCTATAATTTAAGGGAATTCGAAGGTATGGAGTATTACTTCTCTGGAGAACAACTCAGTACGAACACGCGTGTATGTAAGGTTGCATAAGACATAGGGTCACGATGCCAAGGCTGATTCGAATTCTCTTACAGCTCGTACGTTTCCGTACTTGGCACTACCAGTGACGTCACCAAGTTCGTGCTAGCGTTGTACGATACGAAATCTCAGTATAGTACACACATGCTCTACATCTGTCAAGTCCACAATGTTGCTTACTTGTTAGGTATGTCAGCTTGCTAGCGTCAGCCGCCATATTAGTTTGATCTGATTATGATGTTTTGTGTAGACTATATCATACTCCAGATTTAAAATGTTAGAATTTTTTTTAATATAGGCCTATTTCAAATATAGCCTATGGAATTTAATCTACACCGTCAATTTATCTTTGTGCCTCGAAAATATATTTCCAGAAAAATAATTACCTGTGTGACTAAATTAAATTGTTTTAAAACATTATCTGATATTATAATTTTTCAACTTTTTCAGTTCAACTCTCGATAGTTTTTATTTCAATTATTAGTATGTAAAACGTTTTAAATATATTAACCAGCCCATAGTTCCATTTAGAATTCGCTTGATTTTCTGTTAGTTACTGATACTGTCATCAGAGTCTTATATTAAAAGGAGTTGACCTGTATGTGTAATCTCAATTAGTATGTATAGGTACTAGTAAAATTATGTGCGTACTAGCGAGTTATGTACAGGCTATTCGGATACATACGCTTACACAGCATTGAACACAACTGAATGTTACAATAATAATTTCCTAGGTATATGTGTAATTGGCTTTTATATTGCGGTTGACCCAAAACAACTTACCTGAAGTTTGGGCGCCGATTCTTCGAACACTCTTTATACTCTTTTCCATCCGTGGAAGCGCGAGGAGGGCAGGGTTCTGTACAGAAACACAACCCTTGTTCTTGGAAATAACACGCCCAAGGCTAGACTTGTCTGTATTCAGGGCTGGCACTCTGACACCCTGGCGAATTCTCGTGATGAAGTCGCCCTTGGTATTTTGCTGTGTAGAGAGCGCGACACTGACCTAGGACACCTCATGTCCCCTGTGGTGGGTACCTCTCTTAAATAAAACACCCTCTCAGGGGTTAGGTCACCTCCCGTCTTCCTCTCACGCCTGCCAACCGTGTCTTTTATTTATTTTTTGCCCTGCCTCGCCTCACACATGTCGTGTTTTAATACTGCTCGCCGGCCGTCGGGCCTTGTTTGCCCGCCCTTTGCCTTCCCTCCCGTGCACATTAATTTTTTATAATGCATGTAATTTGTTGATTGTTTGCCGGGGTTAATGTTGGGTAATCCTGGCCCCTGATTAATATGCACTCGCACAACGAATTTCCCACCCCGCCCCCTTCCCCCTTGAGACCCCAGAAGCCTCACCACCCAACGAAGGGGTTCGAGGTCACGCTCACTGCTAGAGTGGCTTAAGTCGTTGAACAAAAGAGAGTAGTCAACCGCCCTTTCGGGGAAAATGCTTCAAAATGCCTTTCTCACAAAGGCTCCTCGCGAAAGTTGGAGACGTGTTTAAAATGGTGTATTAGAATTCTTCAGGCCATGTTCAACAATATCTATTTCTTTCGAGAATTTTTTTGTCTAGAAGAGAACAGATGTGAAACCATCTCTGAATTTTGTTGAAAACACTTTTAACTATGTAAGTTAGTCTAAATTTTGGTGGTTTTAACTAATGAGTAAAATCTAGGTGTTTTATCTTGAAATAAAAAGTCAAGGTAGGAAAACTACTTAAAATAAAACTCAGAGACGATTTTATGATATTAGCACACTTTTATGATTTAAATAATTTCTTCAAAATTACTAGAAATGAGGGGTTATGGGCTTTGTGGTCCTTTCAGCTGGTTTGCATCTTCCACCCCTTAAACACAGTTATATGACTAACTCACATGAGGCCACAAGAGCCATTATTTGTCGGTAATTGTTCTTGTTGAGAGAGCTTTAATATAAAGTTTTATTGCCGTGAAAGTCCTGTTGCCGATGCATTCTAGGAAAAATGTTTAGTAACTAACTAAGCTTCAGAGATTGCAGTGAAAACGTCAAGTTGATCCCCAGTGAGTTGGCACAGTATTAAAACAATGGAATTGCTTTCATGAGAACACGGGTTTGATTCTTTGTCAGGCCTTCCAGATTTAAATTTCGCAGGGTTTCCCGAAATCTTTCGAATGCTGGGATAGTTTTGTAATACAGATCCTGGGTCATTCCTTCTCAAATCCTCCCCACATCTTTCGTGTTGCAATGTCGTGTGCTGTTCGGGGGAGCTTAACACGCAAAATAAATAAAAATTTCTTTGTATCCTTCTGGGTATGGAACATTTTATGTCGATGAGTATGTAGTCATTTGTCGTGCAGCATTAATTCATGCATCGTTATCACTAAACGAATTTATTTTCCGAAGAAATATTTTTCGTCACAAACACCGACCCAAGAGTTGTCCATCAATAATTTATTTAATGTGAGTTTAAATAGAGTTCGTTTGTTCAAGATCGCCTCGAACGTCCGTTTAAAATGTGTGTTATATCAGATACTTTGCTAACGACCAACAGCTCGATTATCCTAAATGTTTATTCCGTTGGCGCAAATTTAGGTTAAGTTCGTTAATTGTAAAAATGTTCCGATATTCTGTAAATGCAGCTGTTGTCCATTCCACTTTACTTTACATTTATTTTGGCGTCGGTTTTCTGCTGTCTTCTGTGAATCTTCTTTAGGTTTCCAGGCATCTAACTTAGTTTCACCTTCATTTGCCCGTGAAGTAAGTTAACAGATGTTATTTTACAAAACTAAAATGTTCTATTTAGTCTCTGAAACGACAAATACTCGCTGCCCAAAACAAAACAAAAATACTCGTTCGCAGCAAACGTTACACTAATTACGAATAATTTGTGTAATTCGGCTAACATCGGTGAAGTTAACGAGGTGATGGTTATTTGGTTAAACACGGCCCACGCTAACTCAAAAGCGTGAAACATGAACCTGGACCACTTTGTGGGGTCAAGACACGGCGACGAGGAAACAAAATCGGCCTGGAAACTCCGGCTGTTGTGGCAGCTGTGGTTGGAGGACGATCCGAAGACTTTGTCAACGTTTGTCTGGGCAGGGCGAGGAGAGGGAGGGACGCAGCCAAAGTGCCTCCACTTTACGTCCGGGTTGGCGAGGTTTGCGAGGCTCTTTGGTCGCGCGATGGCAACCCAGTAGCTTCGACGTCGCGACACACTTCGTCATCCATCATTCCCTGAACAACCCCTTCCCCACTCCTCGGCCAGGCGCTCGTCGAAGTGTTCCCTAGGCTTCTACGCCGCCTCAATTATTCTCTCTCTCCTCCTCCTCCTCCACCTATACCTTCCCTTCATCCCTCACCTCCTCCACCTATCCGCAGCCCACACAACTGCCCGTCAGTCGAGCGACTTCGTTGCAAGTCATTCCAAGTCGTGACGAAGCATCAACCCTAATAACTTACTGTGCTGTATTTTCCTCCTTCCGCGAAGTTATCATCACCTATTCTTGCTGTGTATTTTACTCTTCATTCCACAACCTTGAGTGTAGTCAAATGGACTGGTGAGTTAGGGGGGGGGGGGGGATTAAACAGAAAAATTTGATTGTTTGGATAATGTTCATGTGTGCGTGAGATATGGTTTTTATTGTAACTATTTTTTACGGTAGTAAAAATGCCTTAGCTTTCATAGTTTTTTGTCTAATGGTTTGTCGAAGTCCAAATGTGAATGAAAAGGTTATACGCTAGAAAAGAAAACCAATTGACTTAACGAAAATGAAATAATTCACTCTAAAGAACAGTGTCATGGACTGCACAACATCATGTACTAAAACCTCAATTAATTTTTCTTGTATTAAAACATAATCCGTTTAAAATATAAAATTACCTGTTTTCTGAAATGTTTCAACACACGGGTTTTTATGCATATCTTGGTGTAACCCGTCACACTGTTCTTCTTGTAAGTTATTTTATTTCTCCAAGTCAGTTGAAAACGTCCCATGCAAATTTGGACTTCGACATGACATGTACATTATACACAAATATAAAAGCTAATTTTTCATTACAGTAAAATAACATTACGATGTATGTCTACAAAACAAACCATATTTCCTGTGAATATAACAATTATTAAAAAAAAATTAAATTTTTGGTGATTTTCCATCCTTATGAGATTTTGTTACAGCGCTCGTGAGGAAGCAAATTACACCTTATACTTTTAAAACATGAAATGTGTGTGTTAGACTCAGTCTTCGAAGGTACGGCAAGCAACGCCTGTAGAACCGTGAATTCATTGTCACGCCGAACAAGCATTTAGGGCGGGTTGCATAATCGCAAGCGCGCGACACAATGCCGTTTACCATTACCGGTTTTAAGCATTAAGATTTGGAAGTGATGGAGGTATAAGAGGAATCTTTGCCGGTGTCGAATTTCCACCTTTGATGCGTGGGAACAGCGTAGCGATAAGAGCCATTGTTCCACGCTTGACGAGAAGCATATCGCCTCTATTCGCAGCGCGCCAAACTGGCGTGCAATGTTTCCCTTGTAGTTTTTTTCCTACGGGACTTTAAGCGATGACCACATTTTATTTTTTATAATTTCCTGAGAATATTTAAGTGAAATTTAATGCGACTTGAAAACGTCTTAATTAGTACAGTCCACATAATGTTTCATAATAGGCCTGATTCATATAACTTTTACGCAGTTTTATTAAACGGTTGTTGAATTGTATTTATTTTTTTTTTAAGTTTTTCCAGTTTATAAAAAATATTAACTAATCAAACTTTACTATGCACAATTTTATTTTTAGCAAATGTATATTTTCACAATCATATTGCTACAATTCAAAAATACATTTGCATTTGGTATATAAACCAATTTTGATGTCTTTTCAGGAGCCATGTTTTCAATTTTATTTTTAATAAATCTTCGGTCTGACATTTTTTTTAACCCTTCTGGTAACATGTTGAACTTCTTAAATTATTCACAATGCAAACACTTTTGTCCCTGACTCGTGACCAAAATGTTAACAAATAAATTTTCCTTGTTCCTAGTATTGTGATTATGTACCGTATTGTTTATTTAGGTTTGGCTCAACTGATGTAATACCACTCAGTAAAATACGACTTGTTTCCTACCGATGGCTTGTAGTTAAAAGTTAACAATTGTAGTGAAGTACTGCAATCGCTTGAGAATGCAATATCAGCTCCATGTCAGGCGGAAATTTTAATTAAACCTATATCACATTACGATTATCACAATGGCTAACATATTTTCTAACGGTATGTCAGAGCACGCCCAAAATGATAAACATACTACACAATTAAACAATCTTGTATTCTTTTCCCATCATTAAGAAATGCAGGCACTTTCATAAACGCTGTTTGATCCGTGCGATGTCAAATCAATTATACACTACCAGCTCTAGACACTATCGCCTAGTGCCATAGATGAAAAGTTGTGCCGGTGAATATCGCGTGGACTACGTTATGCAACATATCTTATGTTAAGAAAAGTACTTTCAGCTACGGTTTTGGAAGTACGGCCGTGTTTTCAATCTTAAGTATGATGAGTTTACAAACAGCGTCCCGTGTTGATGAGCCTATGGTAAAAAATGTACATATTTGTTAAATAACGAAACCAGTATTAGCCCCTGTTTATCTGCAGTCTATGGTTTTTAAGAATCTATCTAAAAAAAATGTTATTTTTTTCTCCAAAAATTACATGTATTTGTTTGTTATGTATAAGTTAAAATCAAATGCAGCTTAAAAATTAAAAATGTTGGAATATTGACCTATATAGACCTGGACCGCCATGCGGTGCGCAGTGTTTCGGCCGACAGAAGATGAGTAGAAAACTTTTCAACTTGCATGTATGTCTGTTTAGGAATATCATTCAAGTATCTATATACGCTTGTATGCCTATTTCAGAGACCACACAAATATTCTAACATTATTTTCTGGCGGCCGAAGACTGTGAAAATTGTGTTTTTGCTGTTCTTGTTAATATAACTCGAACACAAGGGACTATCGTCGAGATTTTAATTTTTTAATTGGACATCCACAGGAATAAAAAAACACGAAAGTAGACCCTTAAAACAAGGCGCTATAGAGCATTATTTCGAGCTGTTTTATTGAAAAATGCGAAAATAAATATAAGTCAAAAATGTATGCAGAATACTGAGATTTTTGTATTCCATTAAGAAAATATACAGTTATGAAAGCATTTTTTATTTTACTGGATTTTCTGCGAGCTGTTAAAGTTGGTCATTGTAGCGTTTTTTTTTTTTTTTTTATTTGAATTGACGAAGGATCTGCGTGCGAAGGAATCTGCTAATATAAGGATATAAAAATTAAATAGAGAGTTTTAAAAAAGAACAGGGATAAGGGAGATAGTAAAGTGACTTCTGATGACACCGTGCTAGTCCTGACAGCGCGCCCACGACATGTGTAGGCTGAAGTCCCGAACTGCCGTGCGTGTTGTTGGGTTGTTGCCCGCAGTTGTTCAATTAGTCGGTAAGCACTCGAGCACTGGTCAGGGAAGGCCCGTGGTCAGTTAGGATGGAGACCCAAGACACGGGGCCGCTTAATACCGCCCCCTCCCGCCCCTCAGGATCCATCCTAGACGACCCCTTGGAAGCAGACGTATAATCCCTCCCTCGCGACCCCACCCTTCTAATGCGACATGAATATTATAATTGGCCGCTGAATATTTCACATCTGGACGGCCCTCCCTCTCTCCCCCTTCACGCCGCACAAACCCACCAGTCCCGGGCTCGCCCGTACCGCCGGCATTTGCGTCCTTGTCGCGTGTTGGACGACGTCTAGCTCCTCGTAAGTCCGTCTTGCGAGGCGCTTCAATGCCGTGCTTGTCACCAGGGTATTGTAGACTGTCCACGATTAAATCAGCACTGCTTAAATATTTCATTCAGCCGTTTTGTAGTCATATTTAATATTTTTGACCTGAAAATTTCCCTGGAACAAAAAAAAACAGTGTAAACATTTCACCAATCTCAAAACTTAACATACTTGGGTCAAATAAAATACAGTTTTTGGATATTAAAGTCCAGTGGTCAGTTTAAAGTGAACAGACTATACCAAGCTGTGTTAGGGCAAACTTTCCGCTTCAGGTGTTCAAATAACAGTTGGTTACCACGATCATAGGCGCCGACTACAAGCAGGGGGGGGAGGGGTGGCAAGAGAGGCAGTCACCCCCCCCCCTCTCAATGGCAGTTGGAAGGGACCTCGCCCCTCCGAGTTTTTAGTTAAAATCAAATAAAGTACCTTGCAAAGTTACAGGAACAAATCTACCCACCAGCCCATCACACCACAGAGAGGGAGAGATTCAGCAACAGAGCTTGTGTCTAAAAGCATGTGGATAGTGTCGTCTGTCACGCAATGTTAGTCTTGAGCCAGTATTTCCCCTTGCCTCTCCAACCTCATTTCCTGAAAAGTCGGGACATACGCCCCGAATAATATTTTCAAACGTCCAATAAGTAACGAGAGCAGTTTCTCGATCAACTCCGGGTAGGCTACTGCTAGTAGAAGACGAATCACGCCAACGGGTGCGGGAATAAAAAGATGTAAAAATAATCTAAATGTTATATTGAAAGGTTACCCGAGGGCGTGTCATCTATAGACTGCTCACGATAAAGTGGGTACTGCTTAAATTTTTCTTTAAACAATTTTGCAATATTCTTTAATAGGCCTATTTTTTATCTGAAAACTTCTTCTTAGCAAGAAACCAGTGTAAACGTATCCCATAACTAATATATTTGGCTCAAATAAAATACTTTTTTGGATATTTAAATGTGTTAAGCGGGTGCTCAGTATAATGTGAACATACCCCGACAGCAGGCTTGCCAACTGGTAGCTTGTAGGTATGTACCCACTCCTTGAAAGATTGCTAAACATGGAATGAGGCTCTGCACTGAATGAGCGACGGAATACAGGAAGTACCCCGAGGAAACCTACCTGCCAACGGCAACATCCGGCACGTTTCTCTTATGCGAAATTTCCGTTTACAAACCCCGCCGGGAATCGAACCTAGATTTACACGGCAGAAGGTGAGTGCTCTAACCACTGCACCAACTACGTTAAACGGTAGACATGACCAAAATCACAGTCAAGTGAACCTGATTGGAAGGTGTTTATAATATCGAAGAAAGAAGCACAAAACGAATGTTACGTGGAATGTCAATAAAATAACGTGTAAAATATTCTGCTGTTGTTGTAGTAAGAAAATATTTAACAAAATGTGTAAAATATGTAGAATTAAATTTAATTCTACTACGGGTTAGAAACATCAATGTTAAAAGTTTGTGTAAGGGAAAAATTCTGCCGTTAATGGGTGCAAACTGATCAATCGCAGAGCTGTCCTGAATTTTAAGTAACACAAAATTGATAATTTAAAACGCTAATTTGATTTCTTTTCACTTTAAAACTAAATTAAATGACATCTGTCATTTTCAAGCCTACTTAAATTTAATCTTACTACAGTTTCGTATTTTTCTGGTCCCTGTGTGATAGCAGCGAAACTAGCGGCAGAAATTTTCCCTGTACCAAACTCTTCCATAGCAAAACACACTTTCTGTCTTACCTGTAGTAGAACTGACCATAGTAGAATTCAATTTTATTTCCGCCATCTTAAAACCCGTGATTGCTTGTAGAAGGTGACCAACAATATCTTGTCACGCGACTGGGCAAACCTATTTAACTCCAGCAAGTTACTCATTAAACGCAATTTTGTACATAAGCATTATTGGCAAAACTTCGACCGTGCTCGCTTGAGTAATGGCCTTGATTACAGCCACGGGTCTAGACGTAATTCCGTCGATGTCTAGGACGTGAATCTCTCTCGTGTTTGCGCTTTGCAGTGACTTCCGTTTAAAAATATTCGTTAAGGTGGTCCTCCGGGTTAGACGTATTTGACGCGTTTGAGGATTATAAGTAGGGACAGGAAATTTCCGCGAATTGAATAACATGAACGTTAGAATCCATTGTCCTGTGCATACTTAAGCCCCGTCTATTCGTTGACTGCCTGTTGTTCCACTAAGTAAGCAGTTGATGGACAAATGAGGGACTTAAGTATACACAGGATAGTGCATTCTAACATGCAGGACATTGAAATTACGAAATTTTCCTGTCCCTATTTAACCGTCACATTTTTATTTTTATATTTGTACCATATATTTTTTTTCTTATTTTCAACATAAATTGCGACTAAATTTTGCCCTTATGAAATTTTTTTCTCTCATATATATATATATATATATATATATATATATATATATATATATATATGTGTGTGTGTGTGTGTGTGTGTGTGTGTGTGTTTTTTTTTTTTTTTTTTTTTTTTTTTTTTGTGATGGGAAAATTTTGTTTTTCTGTTACAGAAATGTAATGTTGCGATGGGTGCCTATTGTGAATAATGTTGCTGCAGTGTTGTGATTTGGTGCTGCTAAAATTTTTAAACCAAGAATTAATTGAAAAATACAATATGTCATATTATATACAGTAGTACAAAGAAACCTTTAAGTTTGGTATGGTTATCGTAATGAGGTGTGCTAGTCCGAATCATAAGAATTCCATATTTTAAAATACCATCAAATTTTTTTTACTTCCGACAATAATAATATGAATGCCCTTCTCAAGTGTCGGGGAGGAGATTTTTATATCTGGAATTGGGTTTTTTCTCTCTTTTTTCTTCCTTTGTCTTTTGCTTTTTCACTCCCTCTTTGCTTCTCTTTCTCTGTTTAGTCGCCAGCCGGCGCGAAGCTGTGCGCATCCTTAAATTCCAGGGTAGAAAATCTGCGGAGCGTTAAATTCGACGTGGTCCAAACTGCGTCCGGAAAGAGTTAGAAATCACATCCAGGACACGTCACGCGAATAAAAAAACTCGTGAAATGGTAGGGGTTGTGATGGAGAACTATTTTGACTGTGCCGAGAGAGGGGAGGCGGGCAACCAGTATTTCTACAATATTCGATGTCGCTCGATGTGTGCCACGAGCCAGAGCCGAGCAGCGCCGTGCCAGATTGCCGAGGGAAGTCATAAATCTTCCATCGGGTTTCCACGAGAAATAATAAAAAAAGGAGGGGTAAAGGGTGGTTTAGAGAAGAGGTTGGGGTAGGATGAATTCGGAGGAAAGAGAGCCACCCTCGAGCTTAATATACATATTGAAGCGTGGTGAACGGTTTTCACGGTCTGTTGCCGCGCGGAGTCGAGGGAGCTTGAAGAATTACAGGCGAACTCCTCCGGCGTCGAGGGAGAAGGACGTCCCGGCAATATTGGAAATTGGGGCGATACAGCGGGGGTTGCTGGCTTCCTTCCTTCATATGTTTCTCCACACGCACACTGCGAGCGTGAATCCCGTGTCTGAGTTCTGTCACCCTCGTATCCACCATTTAGTATTCCTCCGCGCTGTTATTTCTCGTTCTGGTGGTCAGACCACTCGTCTCTCCTCACGGCGAACCGGGTTCGATTTCCGGTTCGGTCACTTCAGTTCTTTGTATGTTAGAAACATGGTGGAAATCTCCAATAGCTGTTTTCTTTTATTTGATTTCTTTCTTGTCATTGCTGTGTTCAAACGATCGGTTTTGTCACACTTCAGGGACTTCTAAATGTGGATTTGTTTTCTTTCGAATGTACAGTACATCGCAGCGTTCATTAGATTCAACGAATTTTGGTTCAATCCCTAGTTGGCTTCTGCTTCACCCCGACTGGATAGTTTTACTCCACCAGGCAGACCATGGGTTTCCTGGCTTCGTTGCCTTCAACATTCATAAATTAATCGGACATCCAGTGGCATGTGTGATGAATTGCCATTAGTGATAATGTTGACTTTGATTTTACATTTACTTGGCGTCTTAACTTGTTCTCGAATTAATTCGCGATATTCGCACATCCTTGGTAAACTGATGGGGTCACTGTAACAATGCTCGCCTGTTCTCTACTTTGCACTTCTTAACAATAAAGCATTCTAGTCATATACCAGTGTAACCATTAACACTCGTTTGCCTCTGTGTCTTAAAAGTAATTGAATCCGTCATTTGAGAAACACCACATGTCGCATTTTTCACAACATGGATTTATTGATAGTTACTCTTCAATGCACGATACTGAAATGTTGTGAACACAGACGTGACACGTACACCCATTTTTATTTTTTTAAAAATAACATTATCTTATTTAGAAGGTTTATGAAAGTATACGTTTTCAGTGTAGCATTATTTAACATCTCTTTCTTGAATGTGGCATGTGGTGTTTCTCAAATGTTTTATTCAATTACATTAAAGCTTTGTTCCCATTCTCCCTAACTTAAAGCAGGCTAATATATTTCAAAACCGCTCTCACACTTAGAAAAGTGTATTGTGGTAGGAACCATCGTTGTGTTAAAATAGACTTGTTTTCCGCTACCATCTACCAGACTGTAAAACGTAGATAGTGTCACACACAATATTAGTACTGTTTGAACATTCTGTCTATAACTTAGATTCATTCCTTCTACAGAGCAAAGCGTTCCTTATACACTACATTTCTTTAACGTAATAGTTTCGGCAACATTTGGATCGTTCCTGTTACAGTCACAACTGTAATAGACCAACTTTAAGTCTTGTCGCAGTAATGTTGCCACGTTTGAAGGCTAACGTGGCAAAAATAATGTATTGAGAAAACTAATGTTTCCTCAGACATTAAAATCTGAGTAAGGTGAGATATCAGATACTGTTGCTATACAGCGTCCTGATCACGTACGCGAGGCCTCCACGTGCTCCGCTGTGACGTCAGCTGACTGGAGTGCTATGGACTGCGGTTTGACCGGTACCTATGGATGTGGCGCTCCAAAACGTCTATTTAAACTTGTCCTACTGGAACTAGTCCCCCTGGGATCTTCGTACTTACGTAACACTACGTCATTGGGTGAGAAAATAATTTTCGGGATGGTGTCGCACGAGACTGTAGATACGGTAGACGATGGCCAAGTGGGCGGTGATTTAATGGGTAAAGGGAGTGGCAGGGAGAGAAAACTCGGATTAGTACATAAGTATATGGGGTCGATGAGAATGTTACACTGGAATTTAAAACCTACTATTATTGTTTTGGTAAGAAAGTTCGTGGATGAAACATTTCACATGTGACTTACGTAACTTGAAAACAGCCAGTTTTAATAAATACGGCCATTAATCAACTCATTGTGTAGTGTAGGAGAAAATACTAGGCATTGAAGATATTATTTGTAAATTTTAAGTGATACAACTGTGAATTGTAGAGAGATAAGAATCATCTACTTCATCATTAACAGTGTATAAAAACCAAACATTATATTGATTAATTGCAGTCCCGATTGTTGTAGAAACAGTCCCATGAAACCAAATTTGAGGCATGTGTCCATTTTCAACAAAAAATTTTCTCAGTGCATTGTCACATATACAGCAACAGAGAAGAAACGCTGCCGCATCATTTCTTTACCAGATCGTTAAAAGTGGTGGGGGGGGGGGATGAAGAATGCCTAGGGAACCCCGTTAACACCCCCCTCCCGCCCCTTCGTGGGTACAACTTGGTCTTGACGCCATTCTGCAGCCCTTCTCGCGCGCGAAGGTCTGGACGCCCCGGGTAATTCCCCCGGTCAGAGGGCAGGTTATTAATGTTGACAGGGTGGGTGGTGATTTACCGCGAGTCGCTGGTAGGAGGGGAGGGGGCGTGTTATCACCACGACGCGGTGGCTGTTTGTGCAGTCGCCATGGTTACCCCTCGACCTCGCCTGCGCACCCCGTTCTTTCCGGCCGCGCGTCCTCCGACGGTAAATAAACAGACAAGTGTGAATCAGGACCTTAATCCGAGCGGAGGCGTGGCTCGAGCGGGATTAACTCTGGAACTGGGCCACTCTGGGTCATACTTTTTTTTGTAACTTCCTCGTGTCTCTTTATTTTTTTAATTAATACACTTATCGCTGGGCTCAGACCACTCCCCAAAGCCGGTCCGCGGAACACGGAGGTATTTTCCTACCGCTTCTGTGTTTTCATTCCATCGCCGTACGCGCCCTCTGACACACGTGTACGTTGGTCGGCAGGTGGGGAATGTGACTTATCTCTTATTCATTATATAATCGATTTTATCTCAAAACTTTAAAGTTTAGATTATTGGTTATCTAATTTGCATTTCCATTTCTTTTACATTTGCACAAATTGTAAAATATTAAAAAAATATATATAGAGTTATTAAATTTTTTGTCGTTTATTGTATATTTTTGTATTTGTTTTAAGTTTTAATTTCAATTTCTTACAAATATTAAAATGTAATTTAATATGTAATAGTAAAATATCTTTAATTACGTCATAATAATTAAACGATTTTGTGTGTTGTGGGTTGTTAATTATTTTAATATTACGATATATATATATATATATATATATATATATATATATATATATGTGTGTGTGTGTGTGTGTGTGTGTGTGTGTGTGTGTGTACACACGCACACATACGTGTGTATATACGCGCTATTACGGACACGCATATATATAAATGTTTGCATGTACACACACATATATATGTATATATGTGTGTGTGAATATGTATGTGTGTGTGTATATATATATATATATATATATATATATATATATATATATATATATATATATATATATATATAGTATGAGTCAGGACGGAGTGTGTTAATTCCGTGTGATTATTACTCACTATAAACAGTGTCCAAAACGTGTTTTCAATTTGTCCCTAAAGTGACAATTGCAGGAGAAATGCTACCCCGAAAATAGACTTTCAAGTTACATTTTAACTAAAATTTCAATAACTACTTAATAGTAAATAACGAAATTTTGGACAATGTCGTCTTATAAAGGACTTTTCTTCATTCTCAGTAATTTAGCTTGTTAATGGCATAGACCCATCATTGTTCAAATGGGACACGACACTTTTCTTCTGCTTTTAACTTCGGAACACTATACTGTGATTCATGTTCTACTACAGAAAATCAAACAGGCGTGGGAGATTAATAAAATAAGTTCGACTTGTTGAAAATTGCTAGAGTTAGCTGTTTCTGAGAAAATCGTATGTAAAAGTAACGTATTTTTTTGTGTAACACCTAAAACATATTCAGGCAATGCGACTTCCTTGCAAGGCGCGTAACTGAACTAATAGGCGTGTTGCAGTCCATTGATGCGACGTATTTATCATCTAAGATTTGTAACAGTATGTGCATAGTATTATGAAGCTGTTGCACTCTGTGGGCAAGGAAACTGCACTATGAAATTAAAACCCACATAGTTATTGTTATGTTCACCAAGGTTTAGTAAATCTTACATCCCGGTTACCCCATTGTTACCAGTGATAATAAATTATTCACTGTCTGCTTACCAATTGACCCGTTTTGTAATATTACTACTAAAATGTTTTGCATCACTGCATGAGGCACCTGCTGTGTGTAATGGTTAGGACGCACTCATTGGACTAAAGCGATTTACGTTGAACTATCAGAGGGATTACCTGGATGTACGTTTTTGTGAACCTTGGTGAACATCCATAAACTTGTTGGTTTGATTTTAATAGCGCAGTTTCCTTGTCCACAGGGTGTAACTGCTTTACATTACTTTGCGCTCACCTTTACACCATCCGTGTGACAATAATTTTTAGATGATAAATCCGTCGCAACAATATTATTGCAACACGCATTTTAGTTATGTTACGTGTCTTACAAGGAAGTCGCAATGCCTGCATATGTTTCAGGCGTTACAAAACTACATTAATTTGTACACATAATTTTTTCGTTAAACGACTAACTCTAGCAATTTTCGACAAGACGGCCTTTTTATTAATCTTCCGCGCCTGTTTAATATTCTGTAGTATAACATGAATTACAGTGAAGTGTTCCGAAGTTAGAAGCAGAAGAAAAGTGCCGGGCCCCATTTGAATAATGATAGACCAATGATGTTATCAAACTGAATTACTTAGATTGCAGTAAAGTCAATGATAAGATACTGTACACAGATTCGTTATTTAATATTAAGTATTCTTGAAATTTGAAGTTAAATGTAATCTGAAAGTCTAATTTCCGGGTAGCATTTCTCCCAAAATGTTCAATTTAGTGACAAATTAAAAACACATTTTCGAATTTTCGACATGTTTTGTGAGCTATCACCACTCTATTTTAACACACTCCGTCCTTATATATATATATATATATATATATATATATATATATATATATATATATATATATATATTGGTATTTATTTATACATTTATATTTATTTATATGTGTGTATATGTATACTTACATACCATACTAGTATCAAATCAGCAAAGCTTACAACTGTCAATAAAAATTCTAAATATTACTTTATAAACAGGACTTACAAAGTCACGCCTCTTTAATAACAACTACACAGCCTTGGCAGAATAAATCGGCAATTTTCACTGGCGGAATGGAACGTTTTTATAACTACTTAAATTAATTATTAGGATATAGGCCTACTACTAGCGAAATATTACAAATTTATGTAACTATAAAGGACACTATATTTCCATCTATATTTGTTCAGTTTTATCGATAAATGTTTTATTATAGTGTATCAGATTTATAGTGGTATGTAAAAGTATATTTCATTAAACCGTTGAAATAAATATATAATCACACATAAGTTACCGACAGGTAATTTCCATTGCAACTAATTAAAATACGTGGACAACCGCTGATTCAGAACACACACCACTTGCTGCTTTGCAATGACTTGTTTATTGTCGGGGAAATCAATTTAACGGAGAAAGGTTGTTTGTTATACGCAACTACTTTTTCGCTCGCGTACACGGTGCCATTAGCAGTGCTAAATGACCTTTATGACTACGAGTTCGCGTTAATGGTGATTCAGCCATACAATCACGCCAGCGAAACGGGCTGTGAAACTGTTCCAAGACCAACCCGTCATCGAAATGCGAACGCCAAAACGATGATCGTGTTAACTGGGTTGCGCAGGGTGTCGTGATAGGTCGACAAGTCCGTTGGAATAATAAATTCGCACGCTGGAAGCCATCACTAGCAATTATCGCACCCGCGCAATAATTTATCCTTGCAGACAGCTCTATTATCATAGCGCGTCGAGATAATTACCAGGCTACGATGGCACTCGTGCGATAATAACGCTCTCTTTGCTCCACCTCCCTCCCCCTAGCGCCTATACCGTAACATCCCTTACCAACACACTATGGAAAAAAAACGTGTGTGTTCGTGTGCATACGTTTCCTTTGACGGTAACATCATCCTTTATGAACTCGCATAGAGTTGACTCTCGCAATTGCCATTCAAGTGTGAAACTCACAATTTTATAAATGTACGAAATGTAAATTTTGTAGACGTTACTGGTGACTACATTTTCCTCGAGCATTATGCCATGTCAGAGTCAAAAATTGTCATTGTTACGACAGCATACAACCAAAGAAAACGAGCGTATTTACTGAAACCAAATAATTTACTCTGCCCTTGGGCAACATTCCAAAAGTCCTAAAAATATAAAACTATATATTTTCGTATTTATAAAAACTTACTGAAAATAATGTATTTTGTATCGAATATTGGCGATAACTTCGGTGTGCAAGAAAAACTAATGCCATTTTATCTCAATCAAATATTTTGTTTTTAACAAGTAGCAATATTTTTCCTGATTACAATTGTACTTTTTTTTTTTTTATTGCTATGTGTCAATTCGTTGTGTTGTTTATCGGCGGAAACAAGTGAATATTCTCTTTTTACGTCACGACAAGCTACCATGGAGAATTGTCGAGTTGCGAGGTAAGAGCTGACAGTAGCGTGACTCTGTCACTGCCGCGGCCCTTTGATGTCTGGTTAAAAAAATTCTTGCACGGTTCATTATATACCGACTCGACTCGCACTGTCATCTGGAGTGTTAGTGAGACATGCATTTGTCACATAAAATCACTAAAAGTAATATTGCTGGTATTGTGGTTTTAATGAACACTACAACGGCCTTAATTTTAAGGGATATTTTTTTTACCAAAGAATGTATTTACGCGTACGAAGACAATAATCAAGGGGTGATAAGGGTGACTCTGATATGTGAAAAAAGCACCCATACGCCTCTGTTCGCAAAGATGTGAACCGGCGTGCAAAGTCTTTCGTCGTGCTGCTTCTGATCAGGAACTTAGCAGTTAGCATTTAATTTTTTTTTTGTAATAGGGTTTTGCAACCTCCGCTTTGGCTTATGCTTGTTTAAATTAAAACGAATTTTAAAAAAGCTATTTTTAGCTGTATACAATGTATCCTAAGTAGTTGGGGAAAGTAGTTTCAAAATTGGTTGGCCAGCTTTTCCCACGACAGTGTTTCTTCCTTTTAAGTCAACTCCGGATATTCAATGTATAACTAGCATTCGAATGTATAAATATTCAAAAAATTATTATGTTTGTTTATAGAACTTTAGGTTTTGGCGAAGGAATAGTGTTAGTCCTGTATAAAATAAAGTTACCACCTTATCCTTCCCCCCTTCCCTCCTGTTTCCTTTTTTTTTCCTCGCGACACTCGAATGAGGCAGCGTACGTATGATATCCATGAGATGTAGCTTGTTTTTTTTTTTTTTTTTTTTTTTTTTTTTTTTTTTTTTTTTTTTTTTTTTTTTTTTTTTTTTTTTTTTTTTTTTTTTTTTTTTTTTTTTTTTTTTTTTTTTTTTTTTTTTTTTTTTCTGCTGTATTGAGATTATCCTGTCAGAAATATAATATGAGGACCGATATTAGTTTACAGGCTGTTCACCGTTAAGTGAGCAGTTTTAATGACTGTCTAGTCAAGAATATTAATTTCAAAATAAATTTTTAATGTTCTCTTGGACGTTAACTTTCGATAACGATAAAACTCTTACACGCCGTGCTTATTATTGCATTTATAATTGACGAAAATATAAAAATGTGCTGAAAATAAAAAAAGTAGTTACGACTTAAAAAGTGCACACAATAAAATATAATGTACATTTTTGTTTGCTCACTTGGAGTGTTTTAGAGGCGACATACGTGTTACTTGGAGTTCCAATCTGTTTTGTATTTTAGCGGTGGTTATAATGTTGATAATAATAACGATTATTTGACTGCCAGATAGTTATTTAGTTTAAGGCTATGCTAGATTTTTTTCATGTCCGTGCAAAAAAAGTCAAAAAATTTTAACGGAATGCCTTGGAAAAATTTCAAGATTAAGCACAGTCGTACGGTTTCCAATTTTGTGTAGGCAGTTTGCAAAATAATGCACCTTTGATTCGATATATATATATATATATATATATATATATATATATATATATATATATATATATATGGCTTGATTTCAAAGCAAAATTGGAGACACTTTGAATGCAAAAATCTTAAAAACTATTAGGTTTATTGCTCTCGAAAATATTAGGCACAAATTATATTTTGGAATTCTTCGATACGAAAATTATGTGGCTTCAACAAATATATTTCCAAAATCACTGTAAAACTAGCGGGCGAGGCCTTAACACAAGTCATGCTTAGCTAAATTGTGATGTAGAACCGCGCCGTGTATCGGCGATGTGCGCGCGACAGGTACTCCATCTCCCTGCGGTGCAACATTGATGGCGATCGCTACCGGGCGTGACAATGGACACAAAAGGGCATATTCCATCTCGCCCCTTCGCAGAGGGAGGGGAAAAATAAAGGAAAATTTGTTATTCCATCGCTGCGGCCTGGCGAAGGCTGTGAAATTATTCAGCGAGAGGGTGAGGAAGCGAAGAGGATGGGACTGCTGCCACCCAGGTTCACGTGAGTGACAGAGCAGACAAAGTTGACGAAGGGAGGAGACGGGTACGAGGGCAGAATTGCATTGAATTGTAATGGATGCTGCGTCGCACTGTCGTTCTCAGAGTGACTTGAGTCATACTTCCTGTGGATCCAAGGTGGCGTGGTATTGCTAATCGCCTCGCCCCCCCCCCTCCTCAGCCTTTCAAAACAATATCCGGCCTCCGTAGCGTAGTTGTTTATGCGCCGGTCTACGGTGCGAGAGGTCCTGGGTTCGAATCCCGGCTCGGGCATTTATTGTAATTATTATTGTTTGTACTATGGTAGTCAATATTTGCCACTAACTAGGTGTCCAGTGTGCGTTATGTTTTGTGAATTGCTATGTCAGATGAGTCCTTTAATTTGCTGTATATAATTTGTATTTTATGGATATTCTATGTATTGATCTATTCTATACATTTGACGAGTTCCATATCCTATGAGCAATGCTCTATTTGGGTACAAACGGAATGTATTTTAATAAATAAATAAAAAAATAAAACTGTTGTGTAGTCCCTTCACATCACTGCATCCTCGTCGGCTCTTCAAGACATCGCTTTTAAAGGGCTGTAAAACCCTCTCAACTCACCCTAAACAAAACTAAAACTGTGGTGTAAATTATATTTTAAAAGGGAACTTGCTGTAGGCCTAGAACAGGGACATTTTTGTAAGGAATAATGTGTAGACATGGGTATTCACGCAAACAGTCAGCTCTCTTTATTATTTTTTAAATAGAAATTTGTCCCTCCTTAAAGTCATCGCTGGATCCGTGACTACGTTTCTTAAGGCGTTTTCACGATCAAATATTTATTGTATTCAGTTACTTTAATTCAACACTATTTGGTTATAATTATCTGGCCTGAAGGTTTTATCAACTTTTGTCAGTGTGAACTGTAATATTATCTTAATGTATAAAATAAAGTGTCCTGACTGACACACTCACTCACTCATCAACGCACAGCCCAAACCGCTGGACCTAAAACCATGAAATTTTGAGGGAAGCTTCCCCTTGCCCCGTAGACGTCCACTAATTTCGATAATTAAGGGGGTGAGAAGGGGTGAAATGTGTTTTCAAAGAATCCCTGATATCTCATTAACCGGAAAAGCTATCATAATTTTTTAACTTCAAAATATTACCCAAACAAATGCATATTTGTGAATTTTTCGATTTTGCGAAATTCGAAAATTAATTGGGTGAAAAGTCGTAAAATGCATTTTTCATTAATCCGTGATTTCTCCTAAACCATTTCAGATAGTGAGGTGTTTTTTTTTTTAATGATGCTTAAGTAAATATTTAAAAAGTATTTTTAGAATTTTTAGAAATTCGTCCTTGAATGCTGTTAAAAAATAAAATGTGTTTTCAAATAATCATCTGTGCCGCTTATACCCGTTGAGATATCGAGATAATTTTTTGATAAGAATGAAGCTTTTCTAAATATCCACAAATCAAATTCAGGATTTTATGAAATTCGAAAATTAAGGGTGTGAAAAGCAATAAAGAGAATGATCGTGGATAATTAATTCAACAGTTGTTTTTTTTTTTTTTTTTGCCAACCTACTCATAAATAAAACCTCTTTGGACTGTAGCCTGTACATACGAAATAATTATCACGGCCTGCCTTTAAGCATTCACTCAGGTATTGTATAAAGTTTGTTTTTTTGGAAGGGGTGGGGTTACGGGATAGTATCCCGTGCAAGAATTTGCGATGGGAATTACTATGACATCATACGAGCATATTGCGCGCGCTCTTTACAATGAGCTAGGACAATTTATAGTTCACTGTTATTGAGAAAGCTAGCTGTTAAATGCCTCCATCACATATTTAATCCAGAGTTACTGTTTACATTACATAATTTCGCGCGGGCAAAGTCGCAGCCGGGCAGCTATTTTATAGAGAAATAAAGATGAATTAAAAACAAATACGTTCTGCAAGTAAAGTACGCTCAGCGAGGTGGACTGTATAAAGCTGTTTATATTTGTTGTTTAAAGATATACAGAGAATATAGTAAGAGCATAAATTAATACGTTATTAAAAGTTAGTGACTTTTCTATAGTACACGCGGGCGAAGCCGCAAATGGACGCGTCACGAATAGAAGCGATGCTGTTATCGTATATTGTGGAAAGCTGAACATTATCGCTTTACTGTCTCCGTTAATAAAACGTGGAAAATTACACCTGGTGTACTAGCCCTCTTAAAATAATCTACTCATCACGCACTACACGAAAATAATTAGTTAAACCAAAATATTTATTATTAATTTTTTTTGTTATCAGTAGAAAACAGCGTGCCTATATTTGTCAGTGAACAGGTTTTTTATTTCGGTGGCTAAACAATTTGGATTCAAGAAATTATTGACATGTTACAAACTAAAATTAATTGACGAATTGAAATGTGGTTGATAATTTCATGCTCATGCATGTACAATTTATCGACACGCAAGTACAAGTCTTCAGTTTAAGAGTAGTGCTAGTGTTTAAGATGGCCGCCTGACGGAACGTATTTTGCGCACCTGAGGTCTAGAACTTCTAAAGCAGTAAGGTTGACCCAAACCAGCGCATCACGCCTCACACTAGCCTCTAGGAACAAGTCATTGAACTCTTCTCACCGATAGCTCGCTTCTGTGAGAAATTCAGCGGTAACCGTATCGTTGTATGTCATAATATTAAATACGAAGGTGTGTTGCGCCGACATATCGTGGGCATAATGCTACAACTAGGTAACTAGGTAGCTGGAGATATCCAACTATAACACTGAAAATTGATTTTGTCATATACATAGTTATTTATTGAAATGCAAATTTGTGTTGCATCAATACTCCCAATTAACATATTGATAAATGTATGCACATCAAAAGGAACAATTACAAGGGTAATGGAGACATCTGCAGATAACTTAAACTTGGAAAAATGAGGTTATCGATTTCTTAAGCTATGTGCATGCTATCCATAATTCAGCACCGAATTTTGTACCTAATTCAGTGCAAGTAGCACTGCGACAGTGTGTACCGCAACTGTGCTGGTTCCAGACAGAATTCTGTACTTAATTTCACAGATAGAGCCCTTCCTATTTTTCATTGCAGTGTATGTCTACGCGCATGAGCAATACACAAATTCAGTCACCGCTCATGTGAAGTACACAAGTAGGGTTGCCAATATTATTTGAATATAAATAAAACTCTTCTTTCCTGCTGAACACACGACCGTCGGATGTTTTAAATCCTAAATTATACAAGATACTTTCATTTATTTGCCAACTAGGTGCAAGTCTTGTTATGAACTAGTTTTCAACAATTTTACTGCTGTTCAGTTATGGAACATAACAACCAACATCACAAATATATTTTCCTCCTTTATGTGCCAAAACACAGAAGTAAAGAGTTATAGTGTGTACACAACACAAACCTTTTTCTACAGAATTATGTTATGAAATCTCAGTCGACGTTTAGTAAAAGAATTAAGTAAGGTATTGAGTAAAGAATTAAGGAGTATGTGTACCGGGCTTTGCACTAATTGGATTATGTAAATTTTAATTATTCTGCACGAACGGCTGAAAAACAGCTCATTGTTGCCATTTTCGGGCGCTAGAAAATCAACTTTAAAGATTACTGCAGAGCCTGAAATGGATATACACAATGCACACTTGCAACGTTCCGTTACTACTATGTATTCCTAAGCTAACGTAAGCGAATATTTCTGAATAAACTGCAATGTGTCGAAACTCTACACCGCTTGATGGCATGGACAGACGGACACCTTACTCGTGCTCGCACCGGCGCGAATCGTACAAAACCCTGAATTCGGTTCCAATTCCTCACTTGTCGCACAACTAATAACTCGGGGTCTGTGTCGTCACAACAAACGTAACTAGAATATATTTATTCACGATTCGAGAAATCGATATGGCAACTTCTGTACATGGACATTTCACTCTCATAAATTTAAAAATATTATCTACTTGGCTTGCGTTGCAATACCCTTTTTTTTTTTCAATTTTTTTAGCTGTTTTCTTTTGTGCCTGTTCTGCCCCTGTACCTGTTGTGCCCAGGCCCTATGTTATAACTGGGCAGACTGGGCAATGGCCCAGGGCAGCAATCTGGAAGGAGCTCAACTCGGAAGAAGAATTTTTCTTTTACTTTAAATAAAGTTATTTACGAGATCAACTACGTCCTTTTGTAATTTAAGTATTCCATGCACCCGCATTCTTAACAGAAATAATACACAACAGCGAAATGTTTGCATGACTTTGCGTAAGGGGGGGGGGGGGCATTTAATCTGCCCAGAGCGCCAGGCACCTAAACCCGGGGCCTGGCTGTGCCCCCTTTCTCCGACCCAACCCATTAGTAGGCCTACATACTTATTTTTTGCAGAAACCTTCGCAGGTGCGCGCACAACTCACCAAAGTTTTTTTTTTTGCGTGTCCCGTTCTGCCGCAGTACTCTGTTTTGCCACCCCCTCCCCAAACCCCAAAAAATATAATTATTTTTGCGAAACCTTCATGAGCGCACGCGCAAAACAACTCACCGAAGGTTATTTTCATTTAATTTTTTGGGTACCCCATTCTGACACTTTACCCCGTTTTGCCAACTCCCTTCCCCCCAGCCCATTTTTCCCCCTAAAAACCTTCGTGAGTTCACCCACATAACTCACTTAAGTTTCATCGTAATCCGATGCCGGAGGATAGAAGCGCATAGAAGACGAATAAATAAATCTTCATATTCATTTATAGTCTCGTCATTTTAGTTTACTTAACTGCTAACTTGGGCCGATTTAGTATTACGAAGTGGTTTTTATTAGTGTGCAATTTACGAAATATTTGATTGTGTTCCAGTTGAACCATACTAAAGTACTAATTACTAAATTACTGATTGTAAGACTTCGTATGTTTGGAAAATTCTGTGGTTAAGATCACGGCATCCCGTAATTATAGTAACTATCTAATTAAATGAATATTTATTTGCAACACAATTATTTGAATGCCGAATAAATTATCAAAATAAAATAACAATGAGAAGAAAATGATTATGTTTAAATTCAGAAAATGTATAGGCCAAATGAAAATGTTTTCATGACATATATTGTTAATCGTAATTTTTTCGCATAATTATTGTATTGCTTCACCAGACCTTATTTTCTCTGCTGTATCAAAACAAAGTTAACAAACAATAAAATGTCTTCACTAGGATCACATCAATTTTGATTCTTTAAAATTTCTACCTTGTAGGTAGCTGTATTTCTCAAGAATGTTGCACACTTCCGATTATCAAAGCTTTTATGAAATCGACTAGAGAGCCTATTCTGTAACTTTTTCAGTCTCTTATACAAATACAGTTACTGAGTAACTATCTTTACGACGAGAATTATTAATTCTGTAACTAAATGTTGTGCCGTGACTGTCCTTCAAATGTCTCGTGACTCTCTATTTTGTATAAAGACCGTGTCCTAGGCTGTTTTTACGAGACAAAGTTAATGAAAAAGGCCGACGTATTTAAATTGTGTTCTATGACCATCCTCGTCGGAGAACAAATCCGATTGAAATGTTGCTTGGAAGGAAACAGAAATACATTATTTTACTCTCCCTTATAATTAATGTAATAAGTTTCGAAATTATAGTTCTTGTGTATGTTAACATTGACTGCCAACGCAAACGACAAATTCAATACAACACTCGTGCTGCTATCTCTTGGCCGGAGATACTAACATAGTACCAGTGCTGTTATCTCTTGTAAGCGCAGCGTACTATCTTTCCTTAGGAGACGAGTTGAAGATATAACTTTAAAAATCGTAATTTTTAAGGGGAACCGTTAGGATTTATATTATTTAATACACTTTTTTAAAGTAATTAGTAATTTAGTAATTCAAAAGACGCAGTGAAAAGTGAGAAAATATAATATAGTAAGATGTATGAAGGTTTTCAGAGTACGTCCTGCAGTGTTGCCAAGCATATTGAGATCCTGGTAAAGAGAGGTGTTAGAAAATACGGTCACGAGAGACTATCTATATCGCTGCCACTCACGAAAGACAGTCACAGGCGACAAACTTTACCAATGATGAAGTTAGAGAATAGACCTCCAGTACTCTGCTAAGCGTTCCACAGAATTATCATCACTGGTGGCCATGAATCTTCCAAAAATACTTTAATTTTGGTACAAGAACTTTTGACAAGAAGCGGTTTACTTGGCCTTAAGAGGGAGTGTTAGATAATTTTTTTTTTTGTTGTAGCCATAACATTTATTCAAATTGTATTATCTCAATTTTCTCTTCGACAAAGCATAGAATATGTTCTTGGTAAACTGCTTTACATAAACAATAATGCAATATTTCATTAATTTGACATGCAGAATCATTGCAAGTGAATTCTTGAAAGTTAACCTATAATTCTCTTGCAATGATTCTGCATGACAAATTAATGATTTATTCTATTATTATTTATGTCAAGCAGTTTACCAAAAATATGCCCTATGCTTTGTCGAAGAGAATATTTTGATAATACAATTTGAAAAAAATAGTATGGCTCAAAAACTTAAAATACAATAAGATTGTCTACCACTCCTCCTTAAACAGACGGCTGTTATTGGCATATATATTTCGAGCTTTCTCGCACCTACATCCACAAAGAACTACTTGCCTAGTGCCGTGTTGTTGGTTTGACTTATCGGCCGCAAAGTCAGTAATTTGTGTCCATGTGAATCTCCTGCATTCATCAACTTACTGCCGTATTACCGTCTACCGTATTTCATATCCTGTCATTATTAACGAGGCCAATTTTACTTGTTTACTCTCTACATACATTTGCAAATATACCGTGTACGCTAGTGCTTTTATTTACACTTCGCATGTGCACCCGCGTGGAGTGTAACGGTGTGATGTTTTTTTCTTTATTTTGAGTATTTTGCCGTTTTGATAATTAGAAAAATATAACCGTGCGTACCTTTTATTTTTTTTTTACAATCCGTAATTTAATTGACGCTCTTGAATTTTATATCTCAGCGCAAGTCCCTCCCATTGCAGAGTTGTGTATTGATCCCCGGATGCTGTGATACTAGAACTACCGAAGCCATTGGTATAATATGATCTCTCTTTCATTCCCTTTCGAAAAATACGTACATTAATTACCAGACGTGCCCGTCCTAACACCTTATGCGAAGCGTGGTCCAAATTAAAGTGTGTGGAAACGGAGCCGTGCCGGCGCTTTATTTTAATTACCTCATTATCACATTTTGTTTTCCATCTTCGTTGAATAAAAAAATATTGTGGAGACGAAACTGTCTGCAGGATTGTGAGCTTAGTTCAGAAGCAATCGCTGGTAAACATGCAGGTGTCTGCCTTCATGCGTTGTAAAATAAATGTTGTATTTTTGCTAAGCATTTTTTTTTTTGTAAATTAGTAGCCAGGCTAATTTTGTAACCGTACAAAACCACCAGAGAAATTTTTCATATTTTTGCCATTTCACCTTATTTGAGTACATTTACTTGTTGGAAGGAAAATGAACTGCCTTGCGTTAACACTGTCTAGATGAGATTTATTACAGTGACATTTATACTTTATGACAGTGCTACAGTTTCCGTAAGAAATAACCGTAAAATATCGAACACATGCTGTTGTACGACTTTCGCTACAACACAATGTACCGCTGCCAAGTTGCTGCAAGAGCGATCAGTTCAGAAGCAGTATATTTCTTACTGGGTGTAATACGGTTATTTCTTTTCGGGTATGCTACGGTAATAGTACCGTCAAATGTTAATATTTTGACTGCAGAGGTAACATTGACCGAATCAAAATATTTGTTTTGGAACCATTTAGTGAAGAAATAAATATGTGTAGTTAAGTATATAAACTCTTCAATTTGGTCCATTCAGATAGTGTTTGCCATTTCATCACCAAATGGCACCAAGTTAAGTATTTTGAGACGGTCATGTTACCCCTGCAGTCAAAGTATCCTTCTGTAAACATAATTTACAAATCCTGTATTATGTACTGAAACATGATTTTTTACCCTTCGTGTATTGCCAGTATATAAAAATATCTTATGCTCTCCACAGTCTTCAAAATTAGGTAACTCTATTAGCGCACTGTAATTGGTTTCAAACATTCTTCGTGTATTGTACGTGAACTATCGGTTGTACAGTTGAAGCTATCGCATGTAAATTATTCCTGTGATAAGAGTCGCCATTTTCGCTGTGTCGTATCGTACTCGTCGGGGCTATGGAATACCAAAGATATCATAATGTCTTCTAAATCAGATATCAATTACAGTTGTAAGCTATTTAAACACTTTATTCTTAACAATGAACTTAAATTATTTTTTTATTCTCTACTAACCGTGCTTTAATTATCGCGGGGAGTGTTTATTTCAATTAGCTCTTCTTAATACACGAAAATCTCGAAGAGATAGCATATAAAGGCTAGAAAGTGAGTTTCATGAACTACAATAATGAAAATGTTAGACTTTACCAGTGCTGACAACACTTGTGTAACTTATAGCTTATAGGACACTAGACGAGGTTAACGCTTAAAAAAAAAAACGGAATGTGAAATATTTAGGCCTACGGAAGTTTATAAAAAAATTTCATACGACAGATTTTGTCTACTTTGTAAACTATTTACCAAAGTGGTACAATATTTCTGTGAAAGAAATAGTTTCTCATAGAGATGCATCGCTCTGGTAAAATGTTACCATTTTGGCAAAACTATTTTATAGGGTTTCTTTGGTTTCGTTTGATACGTTCATATATACTATTTTTACTATTACTTTTGCTCCCGTCACAGATAAGGACTTCATTTTCTAAGGGAGGAGTTTTTGTGGGAAACGGTATAAGTGCCAAATAGTACATTTTTCCAGAAATAAAAAAATAAAAATAAAGCCTATCACAAATAATTTTATAATTCGAATGGTGTGTTCAATTTATTTACAGGATTATGCATGAAAAGAACTGTTACAGAAAAATGTTACTTCAAATGGCACTTGTATCATTCTCCATGTCAACAGTTATGGAGTTACACCGAGTGCATTCTACGGACGTTTGTTTGAGCTGAGCAATGCATTATTGTCACTTATATCACTTCCTACGGTAATAGCAACAATACATATAATTATTTCAATGGAAAACCTCAAAATGTGATTTTCTAGATTTTATATCGTTTCCCACAAACACTCCTCAATTGCTCAGTTTACTGCGTATCTTTAAGGTTGAAGCCTGGTGGAACGTATTTTGCGCGTTCGAGGCCTAGAAGTGCATAAGATGATAAGGACGAGACAACACGCGCACCACGCTTCATCCTAACCTCTAGGTACAAGTCACAGAAGTCTTGTGCAGTCTTCTCTCCGATAACTCGACTCTATGAGACATTCAGTTGTGTCCCTATCATTTAATGGCGTTATATCAAAGGTTAATGTCTATTGTACCCACATATACCTTATACAACACCCTGCGCCAAGATTTTCATGCACTTACAATGATAGCAAAAATACCCATTTTCGTAATTTTCGGCCACGAGAAAATAAGCTTGATAGATTATTGGAGGATCTGACACGCGTATACACACGTGTAATTGTCTTTGAATGATATTTCTAAGCAGAAATCACTCACGTATGTTGAGTACTTTTCCAATTAACTTACAAAAAAATTTAGCTCAGCCAGGTTTCCCATAATGACATTTCAAAGACAAAATGTGCATGTTTTTAGTTCCTACACCCCCTCCCCCTCGGAAAACCAAAATTAATATAATGAAACGTAATAATTCACAGTGTTAGTACAAGACACTGGCCAGGGTTTTAGGCATATAAATATCCAATAAAAATTTTTACTTTTTTAATTAAAATTCTAAAATTTGCATTTTTTTTGCTACATTTACAATTTTTTTATGCAAAACTATTTTGTATTGGGGTTTTATGTACTTAAAGCCCTAGCCAGTGACATGTACTTTCACCGTGAATTATTTCGTTTTAGTATGTTGATTGGTTTCCGGGAGGTGTTTGAACTAATGACATGCAAATTCTGACTTTGAAATGCTGTTATGAGAAAACTGACTGAACTATGTTTTTTAATGAGGAAAATGTTGCCCCAAGTAACGTCTATAAAACTGACACTATTTCATACAAATATAAAGCTAAATTGTTACTCTCATTAACGCCCTTAATAACCTTACCCTTCTCCAGTAACGCAGGTATGTTCGCTGTATATTTATGAGTACTCGCAGTTGCGTCTAGTAGTCAAGAGCGAGAGATAATCGCCATCTTGAATTTTTTGTATTTTGTGTCATAACTTTTCTTCTCGGTTAAATGTATGTAACGTTAACCTAACTACAGAGTAGAATACACATTAAGGAAATTTTAGACATCACCAACGTTGGTTTACTGTTACTTTTGTTACAGATAGAATTTCAGTTAGAAAATTATTATTCCTTTCTTAACGGTAATTCGATCTGTAACAACAGAAACGGAAAATGAAGAATTATGGTGTCTAAAATTCTGTCAATACGTATTCTATTATGCAGTTAAGTTTAAGTTCCATGAATTTAGCCAAAAGAAAAGTTATGACACAAAATGCAAAAATTCAAGATTGTGACCATCACTGCTAACTCTCAAGAGAAATTTCTTTAAATAAAAAAATGTAACGTTCAATTGAAACTTTTGAAATTTCTTGCCCCTCCATCCTGTCCTTTCTGAAGTATTAACCTTCTATTGCCTTGGTGAATCTCTCGGAATTGTAGGCCCTCCAGGATATCCGTAATTTGGATTACGGTTGCTGTCTTCAGCAGCTTTACAAGCCACACAGCCAACGGCTGAATCTTGTGACGCCCCTATTTATACGCAATATGCGTGCACAAATAACACAACATTTTCATCTCCAGTTAAGTCCAGGGTTCACGTTGTGTGTTTATTATACGGGCGTTTCTGAACAATTCTGTATATTCTTAAACGGGGGAAATACCATTAGTTTTCTTCCTTTTAGTCAGTTTTAATTCTTTTTTGCATGTGAAGTGAGATATTTTGGTTAGCGCTTAACATCGAGGTCTTCAGCGCTGGTGAGAGGTGACATAAGGTGAGTATGGAGTAGCGCCGGAATGACGGGGAGGGGAAAACGGGAGATCCCCGAGGAAAACCCGCCGACCAGCGGCATCGTCCGGCACGACTCCCGGCGCAGGACCGACCCCGCCGGGAATCGAACCCGGATCGCCTTGGTGGGAGGCGAATGGTCTGACCATTCCGCCACCGCGGCCCCCCTTATCTTCATGTATGGAGGCGTATATGTGAAAGCGTCGCGACGGCCCACGGGAGAGGCATTACAAAGGTGGGTCGTGGTGACGTCACGCGCAACTCGGCAGGACGTTGCCCACCCACCTCCCTTCTTCGTTTGATGTGCGCCGCTGAAAGCGCGGGTCATCGCCAGCTGTTTGGCTGCAGGGTGCTTGTTGCGCCGTAGTTGTTAAAACACACGGGAATACTTGGCTCTTACATATAACGTCCCTCCCTGGGTGCTGCACGGTCGCTGGAGTTCAGACGCCGCGGGAAGTCGTGCGCAACCCCAGAGGTCATCGCGTCGCGCTACCCGGCCACGAGGTTACATGAAAGTGAATACAGTGGGAGTTAATGTGCCCTGAGATTCTACGTAACGGTTAAATGGATCTGACGCTAAAGCTGTTCTGCAGCGCGATACGAGAAGTGTTTTTTTTCATACCGTCATTTGGGGTAACTTGCAACACCTTGGGTAACTTGAAACAATATTTCAGGAATTTTTATTTTACACATAGAGGTCGTAAGAGATGAAACAAAAATGAACTACAAATTAACAACAGCAGTCAAGTAATATGATCAGAATAATGTTAAATTAAATACACCCACATGTATAACAAAAATTCTTGAAATATTGTTTCAAGTTACCCCAGATGACGGTATCTTAACTTGGGTCCCCTCATTTTCGCGAAAAGATTTATGCATCAAATTGTTTCAATGGCTTGCTTACACATCTGTATACGTAGTTATTGGCAGAGAGTCTTACTGGAAAGACGTTCCTTATTTGACTGTACAAATCAGTATAATGTTACTGCGAAACCACGGGACTGTGATTTGCAGTAAAACATTAAGACACGTGAGAGTTAAAAACATCAAATCACTGACCATGAAGCAGCGCTGCAGAAGTGCACATTATGCACTGAAACAAACTGATGCAGAAATCTTTTCACCGAAAATTAGGGTCCCTATGTATAAATGCTAAACGATTTTCCAACGCGTTTAACGGGACCGCGGTGGCCGAAAGATCAGACCATTCACATCTCCCACCAAGGCGATCCGGGTTCAATTCCCGGCGGGGTCGGTCCCCGATTTTCGCATGTTGTCGGCGGGTTTGATCAGTGATCTCCCGTTTCCCCTGCCCCTTAATTCCGGTGCTGCTCCATACTCACCTCATGTCACCCCTCACCAGCGTTTCAGACCTAGATGTTAGCACTGACCAAAAATCTCTTACTCAACAATGCGTTTAGCTAAGAAAAGAATACACACTACAAACTATATGTCTATCGTTTTAAAAAATACCACCCGCGTATTAAAACATGATTACCAGTTCCACAAAAGAGGTAAAGATGGTTTTTTCCATTTCTGTAGCTGGAAAAATACCATCTGCAATCGTAAAACTAAATTATAGAGACCTGTGTTGGGCTTTTACACATACGTTCCACAAATAAAATATTAGGGTCACCTCTTAAAGTCGCATGGAAAAACACTTTCCACGAAAACACTGCACGTGAGTTTAGTAGTCTGCGCTTAGAGGCGAAGCGGTGTTTAACACACGTATTGGAGTCGGCTTATCGCGATCCTAGTTTCTGTGCCTCAAACAAAAAAGAAAGACAGCTAAGGTCCAAATAACTCTTAAGAGGAAATGGTACATATTCAGCGCTAAAAGTATCAGTTTTAAATTGTAAGGTTTCTTGAAGGTGATTTGCTATATATCTATGTGTGTGTGGTGTGTGTAAAAAAATATATAGCAGCAAACTTAGATAACAATTTAGGTTTTACGAACATCCTGAGCGACAATTTTTCTCCAGTAACGCACGTCTGACGAACTATCACTGATGCCGATTCCGCTTACATTTAATTGCGATGGAACAAATTACGCTTAAACTTTTTTCCGGCCAAACCTTTGCGCATAAAGGATGCTGAATTCATTTTCAAGGTTTTTGTTTTGTAGTTTGTACATACTTACTTACAAAATCGTGTATAATGGAAATGATGCATTTAGTGTTTGTAGACCAAATACTCTTAAAATTTTCATAACTCTAAACATAAAATAATTGCGGTTAATATTTAGCACCGACTCTCCTAGCACCTTAAACATAAAAAGTTTATTTTATGTAACGATAATACAGCAGCAGCAGCAGCCATATTTGTTACACATCTTGTTACTCGAAGTGGCCAATAGGAGAGCAGGAGAGAATATTTGTCGTTCTAAACTACGTATGAAACTAGTTTACTTTCAAGGAGATAAGAATGTGGTCGAACCCATTCAGAGCTCATGTGAGCGCTCCACAAAGCTGATCAAGTTTATGTGAAGTAGTTCTGTGTCTAGTGAGAACGCGCTGTGTTATATGACTTCGGATGCTTCCCAGGAAACTACCTGTTCAAACGTAATAGTCGCTTGAAGCCCTGACACACTGTCAAGTTTTTGTCTCCAACTATATTTGACAATAAAGTTGGAAGACGAATATTTAAACAAATCTAGTCAAATAAATGTTGGCCGGTTGCTGTCAAATATGGTTGAATCCTTCTCGCACTGTCAAATTTTGTTGGAGCTCGTAACCCATATATTTAACTATGTTTTAGATAAATGTCAAAATTTTGGTACACATTATTTAAATTTAAGAGCATTCAATATATAAATTATGCAAAATAAATTGATTAGCAGGAAAACTTTAAGAAAGAGCAGTAAGTGTAATTATTCTGCTATATTTCGAATAACTATTTATTCAGTTTTTTTTATTTGTAGATTTTTATTTTAATCACAAATGCACGGACTCAGTATGCCTACATTTCAAATATTAGTATGATGTATATATTTCTTAAGTAAACAGTGCTAACAACTCTCGATTAATGTAAACTAGATTGGATTGCTTTGTTTTTCTCTAATTGCATTGATATTTTCAATCCAACTCAAAACGGTGCACGAATGACGGTTCTGATATTTCAGTTTACAAAGGTCGTGATTGTGATTGGCTGAGCCATCCAACATCCAAGAAGTTTTTGAACCCGTCCAATTCGAAAATATTAGATGAAAATGAAAGTAAAAAATTTCCTACAACAAATAATCTCTGCGATAGTGACGTTTTTGTGACACCTCTACCATCGAACATTATTTGTCCAATTTTATAGGCGGTTCAGGGTAAAGTGAGCACTAAAAAAAAACACTGCTTAAGTTCTATTTTCAGCCAATTCTTATATTTCCGCGTGAAACGAATGGCGACGGGAAATGTCCAACCTATCTAGACACGTCACTTTATGTTTGCGCGTTAAGATAATTTGTGCAGTCTGTAGGTACCTATATAAACCGATAAAAAAGTTTATTAGTTAAATAAATTACAATTATGTAGTTTTGAGTTGGTTTTGCTTCAGTATCGTTGTATTTAAATAGGAAAATACACGGGACTATATTGCGTAATTTCGTTGCCAACCATACAAGTAGTAAGGGGACTAACGGTAATGTAGGATTATATGCAGTAGCGGCTAGTGATATTTTTCAAATGTTAATTTTTTAGTGCTCACTTTATCCCGATCCGCTTATACCTCTTAGTTATTTACGGTCATGATCCGCTGTTCCTGTTTCTATACTATTTTCGTGATAATTATTATTTTAGCATAGACTAAAGCAGATATCGAAAATCGGTTTGGCAGTTTTTTGTTTAAAAAGGTTTTTTTGCCGTGTTGGCAAATTTTTTAAGAAAGTAAATAATACGATTTTATTTAATTGTGTAAGTAAGAAATTTTCGTATATTGACTTATTAGTTGAAACCGTATAATTTCAAGTCTTTAAAAATTAGTAATCCCAGAAAAAAATTCTGAACAAAATTGCTAAACATGTTTGTGATATCTGCTCTTGTTTGAGCTTTACAAAAAAAAAATAAATATCGCATAAACAGTATAAACAAAGAATGGTGGCCTTAATATTGGATTAGATTAACGGATTAGCTAAATTAGTCTGAACTCGCCTGGTATTATTGCCTGTAATTTACACAGTTACGTCAACAAGCCTTACCATCGCAAATCGTCTTCAATCAATTTTAGCAGTTCGTTATGTATGTGAATTCAACCATACAGTAAGGGTAATTTTATTTTATGTGTCATGTAAAGAATATGAGTTCTCAGTACAATTTTCTCGTGTTAAGTGACTTTTCCATGCCAGTGCGACATTTTTCCGTTTAATGCATGAGAACAAATGTCCCATTCAAGTTAGGAAATGCATTAGGAAAATTATTTTTACTTTTATCCCACAAAATTACAATGACACACGGATTATTTTGCTGTAAGAAACTACTTTTTGTCTATGTTGGTACTCGTTACATTTAAATTATATACTCTGCAATTGATTTCACAAACAACATTTAGAGGTGATTCGAACAACTTTCATATTTGGACGTGGCTTAAATCAGCGTCAATGGCATATTTCTCGCATAAACGAGTGACATACAAACCCGCGACTCCTATCCTACACTTATTCTCCGAAATATTACTGTGGACTCGCGTTTAAGAGGATCACGGTTCGATTACCAGCTCCGGCCACCCTTATTTTTGTTTTCCATGCTTTATGTAGATCGCTCGTGATGAATGCTAGAAGGACTTGTTAAGAGTGCGTGGTAGATAAACGCTGAAAACATCAATTGATTTCTACGCTTTTTTCCAAGCCAATATGGATAAAATACTCAATGATAATCCTAGATAATGGTATTTGCCAACTTTATGAGTAAATATGTATCAAGAATTACTAATTCGTTAAGTGTGATCTCTTGGGTTGCAGTTAAATGCACGAGGTTCCGGCGTCAGAGATTGTGCCTCAGAAGTTCGTAAAACTGGAAACAATTTTGTTTAAAACGTTGGTTAAAACTATTGTCTAGGATTGATATTGTTTAATTTTCGCAAATTGGCTTCAAGAAACCTACAGTTGTAGATTAATGCTTTTAGCGTTGAAAAAGGTACCACGTCCTTTTAAGGGAACCCCCTGCCGAGGCCGCTGAGTGGTGTGCAGAGAATCAGCTGTTAGGAAGATTATTATAAACAATTGGTCAGCGTGCGCAAGTAATATCTGCTTAAAAATAGCATTCAAAGAACATTAAACACACGTATGCGCATTTTAACTCCTCCATTTATCTGTAACGCTTATTTTTACGCTGCTGAAAATGACAAAAATATATGATTTTGTGGTAATTTTTAGGTTGAAAATCTTGGCGCAGAATCTTTTTTAATGTATAGGTATGTACAATACGTATTTATCTTCAATATAACGTAATTTAAGTATAGTGACCACAGAATGTTTCATACTGGCGCGTTCTCGGCGAGAAGATTGCACTCTAGTTCAGAGACTTGCGCCTGGAGGCTAAGGAGAGATGTGATCCGCGTGCTGCCTCGTCCTTACGGCTTCCCGCCTCGAACGCGCAAAATACGTTCACTAAGGCGGCCAACTTAAGGCCATGGCCAATTCCTCGTTTCTAAAGACCGCGTCGACGAGACGTAAAGTACATTAAAATATTATATAAATTGATCTGGACCGTCTTGATTTTGCTATGTTTTCAAGTTTGTAATACTCTAGCTCATAACTTCAGTAAGTGTGGGTTCTGGAGCATTAATCCCCTCTTTTTTTCTCTATTCCCTTCTGCATCTCTCACGATGTGTAATTCACTCGTTCGCTCTCCCTCGAGCCGTAAATTAGTTACTTCTCCAGCCACTAGAATTTGCAGCACCTCACTCAGGGGCACTTCTTCACCCTCATACACCCCCCCTCCACCTTTCCCTCTCGCCGTCGTTTGTCCACACCGCTGAAGGCGGTTATTTTTCCCTCCTCCGAGTACCCTTTTTTTACCCTCCACTGTAAGGCACCCCCTTCCTCTTTCTCCCTCGAGGCTGCGTTATGACCTTCCACCAAAATGTCCATAAATTACCGTGAAACGCGAACCTCTACCCCTTTTTTGTGCCTCTCAGAAAATTACGCATAGTTAACGCGGTGGAGGGAAAGAAAAGAGATGGGAAAACAAAGGCGAATTTCAAGGTTCGCAATTTGGTCCATTACTGGAAGGGACGGGACGAGAGTCGTAGATGAGGGTGAAGGGTTCGACCCGGGGAAGGGGGTCGGTCGGTTTGAATTTAGGAAAGGAAAAAAATCAATGGCGCCTATTTTACAATGTAAATACCCCTGCGGAGTCTCCGGTCCTCAACCCCCGTCCCCTTTTTCCTCTGTATACTTCCCGAGTAACTTCTTTCTCGCTCGCGGCATATCCGCGCCCGTAGAGCTATATTACATTCGTATGTTGACTTTTGTGGCTGCAAGGGAGGGAGGGTCGGTTTATGGCTATGTGGTGTTGGGGGGGGGGTGGTGGTGGAGTTTGGTCCTGGGATAGGAAAGGGTGAGCGACAGAGGGCGCTCGAGTGACTGGTGAAGAAGGGGTTTGGTTCATTTCTGAAAGGGATGACGCGATGTGGGATGAAAGGATAGCTGTGTTGACTTACCCACCAGGGAATTCACCTGTGAGGACGGCCGATAACATTCTACAACAAGTTCGTCGCGCTCCCATATTGACCTTCAGCAAACACTTTCGACGTATTGCCCGGGAAATTTTGGAAACACTTGTTGTTAGGGAACCCTGTCGAGTTTTTCCCTTTAACAATTTGAACAACTGCCCGTCTGCTGGCTCGTTAAATTCCGTGAGTGCGTTTACTGTCTTTGTCAAATAACCAAAATTTAGTAGCAGTTTGCTTATCCAACTTGATCTCGTGGAATAAATTGTACGTAAGTTATTTGATTAGATTATGATCGTTAAAATTCAAAGGAAATACTAAATTTTCGTCGTACAGTGTTCGTGAGGAAATAATCCTAAGTACAGTAGTTTGTGTGCCAATTTAGGAAACCGTAAACTGGCTGGATATGCTTAACACCCGTATGGGAACTTTACATTACAAAAAAAAAAAATAAATAACACTGGCTTGTAGACATTTGGTGAAGGAAAATTAAATTATAGGCTGAGCATTAAAATTAATATGCTCGGGTAGTGATCACTTTATATTTCACTAATCAGAAAATAAATATTTTGGGTGATGAAAAATTACCCATGCTAGTTCAAAATATACCCAGTTTATACGGTAATCGAACGTAATCATGTAAAAAGAAACAAACCACAGTTGACGGGGACTCAGATATCCAAGATCAAAGTCTACTGCGTGTGTCTAAACTATGTAGAAGTCGCGGTGACTGAATAGTCAGCTCACTCGCCTCCCAGCAATATGATCTGGGTTCGATTCCCGGTGGGGCCGGTCCCGGATTTTCGGACTGGGAATCGGGCCGGACGTTGCCACTGGTCGGCGGGTTTTCTCGAGGAGCCTCCGTTTCCTCTGTCCCTTCATTCCAGAGCTCCTCCGTACTCACATTATATCACCCCTTCCCCCTCAACATCAGCGGTGAAGACCCAAATGTTAAGTGATGACCAAAATGTCTTCACTCACTCTAAACTTTGTATAAACCGTTGTTTCTAGGGTATAACGTTTCTACAAAGATTACGATTTATTGCTTGTTATTTTTCTGTGACATATTTTGGGCCTTCACCTTCTAATTGCTACTTGTGGGTCTATCGTTTTGCATAGCTACGTCCAGTTCTGTTTTGGGTTATACGTTGTCTGGTTGTACCCAAAACGGGACTTGCGAAGTATATTGGCTCCCGATAATTTTTAAGACAATGGCTCCGTAGAATAAGGCATTCTTAAACCTTCAAAATATACGCGATAATGGGCGAGGTAAATGAATATAATACCTCACTTCTACGGCGCGGTCAACGGTGAATATAGTGACTCAGGAAAGCAACAAAGTTAGTAAAGCGACCGTGGTCTGTATTTACAGCCTGTGTTACTAATCGTGCTAATATTTTCTTAGTTTCTTTCTGATGTAAAAAAGTTTTGCAAGCTTTATTTGAAAATACTGCAATAGGGACTTAGCTATACTACACCGTTTATTGCGCACATTGTTTTCCAAATACTAAAACATTTATGGAATAATTAAGCTGTTTTAAAATTTAAGATTACACTTATTTCTCACCATGTACAAAATCTCGTAGTGCAAATTTTGTCCAATAATACGCACCTAACTGTAAAGTGTAATGTTTCTACGTGGATACGTTGCCAGATATTCTTACCAACTTTCATTTATCATACGAAAATGAATAGTTCTAACAAAAAATATAGCCCAAACATTTGCGCTGTGGCCGCATATAACTAAAATGATGTCACACTCATGCATATTTGAAAAAAAAAATCTACTTTTAGTATAAAGAGTTTGTGAACTAAATGTCAAAACGTTTTATAGTCATGCACTGCATGAGCAATGTTCCATTCAAAGTGATGAGAAATATTTTAGACGCTGATAAAAACTAATGGACTCAAGAGTGCCTCGTGTAAAAAAAAAAAAAATATATATAACTTTAGGTGTTAGTACTCTTTACAATTTTCTTTTTAGGTACCATTACGAAACGAATTTTAGAGGCAATACGAACTCTTCAATCTTATATGTAGGCTATGTGTGAATTTATTAGCCTACACGCTGTGTTCCAAAATTTATTTCCGAACATTTTTTTTTATGTTCGAAATGTTTCAGAAGGTAGTGAGAATACTTCAGTAGAAAATAAAGAAAATTCACTTTTAAAAGGCTAAAATAATTCTTATGGTAGTAAAGGTTGTAAGTACCTTATTACATCTAAATTCACTGTAAATTGTCTTAATTCTGCAGGTGCGTTTCGGTACGAATGCATTACGAAAACAGTAATTTTTTTAATACGCTAGTCGTGCAAAAAATTTTAAGATTTCGAAATTTTGTTGGACGATAATGTTATTAAACGTAATACCTACGATTTAAACTATATATATATATATATATACACACACGATTTTTTTCCTGCTCGCAAAAAAAGATTCGTAATTGTATATGTTTAAGACATAGTATATTTCCTTTTAAAGGCATTGTTGGTTATAAATTAAAGTACAATACATTTTCTAGCTACTGTCTTTAGAAAATTTATTAATTAGGTTTATTATTTTTTTCTACATTAAGCCCGTTATATTTTATTTGAAGTATACATTATTCAGTTTTAGTTATTCCGTGTTGGTTTTAGTTGGGTGCATGTTCTCGTAACATGAAAATTTTGACTTTGGCAGTACTTTATAAGAATACTGTTGAAGCACAATGGTGTGGCGGGCGTGTGTTGGAAGGTAAGCTGTGTTTCGCGACGTATGTACAAATCCGAGTGGCCTATTAGAAGTGACGTCATACTCGTGCTCGCCACTTCAGACAGCCAGCTCATGAATTGATCTGTGCAGACGTAGCAAAGTGCAGCTTACCGTGGAACACACGCACGCCACGCCACTTCAAGCCTTAACGGCGCGGTTCACCTGTTTTCAATGTCTTTTTTTATTTTTATATTTGTACCAGATATTTTCTTTTTCTTATTTTATACATAAATTGTGATTAAATCTTCCTCTTAGCAAAATTTTGTATCTCTCATAGTTTTTCGTAATGAGTAGGAAACGTTAAAATTTGGACTTTACGGTTTTAAGTACGCCAATAAAACCAACTGACATACCAAACTGAAAAAAATTCACACTATATAACAATTTTGTAGGCTATGATTTGACATATATAAAAACAAAAAATATATTAATTTTGTATTTCTAAATAATTGTTGGTAATTTTTTTTTTTAAATTCAGCAGTTTTTATTAAATACAAAAGTATTTTATTCTTTGTTTTTATCTATGTCAAATCATAGCCAACCACATTGTTATACTCTGTGAATTTTGTCGGTTTGGTATGTCAGTTGGTTTTATTGGCGTACTTAAAACCGTATAGTGCAAATTTTAACGCCTACGACTCATTACGCAAAAACTATGAGAGATACAAAAATGTCCTAAGAGGAAGATTTAATCACAATTTATGTCTAAAATAAGAAAAAAATATCTGGTACTAATATAAAAATAAATAAAGACGCCCTTAACAAACTTCAACGACAGAACAGTGTAACCACTAGGAACGTCTGCAAAACTAACACTTTTGCATACAAATAAAAATTTAATAATGTTTCGCGCTTATGGAAACCCCAGGCCACGGGAGCCTAATTATGCTACTTTAGCAAGTTTTATTTTTTAAATCCTGAAAGGGTGCTGATATCACAAAACCGTATAAATGTTGGAAATTGTTTGTAGTATGTAGCCGAATTTTTTTTTAAACATAGGTTTATGTAATTTTTGCTAGTTATTGACTTTAAAATAATTTAATTGAGTCGATAATTAGCCGCAATTATGAATAATATATTTTGAAGGTAAAAATATGCTATATAGTTGAAAAAAATGTCCAACATTTCTATGTAACGGTTTTTTTTTTTTTACGATATCTGCTCCATTTCAGGATTTACAAAATTGATCTCACAAAAACTGTATAAATAGGAACCCGTGGTCTTTGGGATGTTCATAAAAGTAAAATATCCCTAAATTTATAGTGTTAGTTTTGTAATCGTTCCTAGTGACTAGATTGTTCTGTCATGGTCCTCTCAGAACGATTTTCAGCCGTTTAAATGGCGCAGTTGTACTGAAGGTTGTCGTTTATGGGGGAGGGGATGTGTCGTTTTACTGCGTCTTACTTGTGAACCCCTTGTGAGAAAAGTGCTGGGCCTATAACGTACAAGGATTGCCGCCGTGTGTAGGAATCACGTCTGGTGTGTGTAGGGACGGGCACGATAATTCTCTCTACGCGCCTTATAACGTGGCGCCAGATGCTGCGATTGCGATAACGACCCGGGAAAGGGAAGGGGTAGTTTTATCTTCATCCCCCGCCGCTAGCTACCCCTCGTCTTCCTCCTGACCTTTCCCGCACACCCCTTCACGTGTTACCACGACTGAGAGAAGATTCTGTCCCGCGATTTATGTCGCGTGCCGTTCTGTAAGTCAGAGGAAAAATAGACGTGCATTCAGGAAACAGGGAGGGACTACGTATGTTTTCTCTAACTTCATGCTGTGTTGCATGTGTCTTATTTACATGTCTGTTTGTTTTCATTTCATACGATATATTTTTAATTTACTTAAGGGGATTCTGTACCTAGCGCGTGGCAAAAAAAGTATTGAATTTTTTAAATTTTTATTTTTAGTTTCAGCATTTTTTAAAAAGACAAATAATTTTTATTCTTTATTTTTATGAGCATGGCATTGTAGACTGCAGTGTCTTTATCCATTGCGATTTTTTGGAGTTTGGTATATCAGTTGGTTTTAGGGTAGTCCTTAAAACGGAAACATGCAAAATATGACTTTAACAAGCCATTGCGCGAAAACTATGACAGATAAAAAAATTTCATAAGAGCCATATTTAGTCACATTTTGTGTCTAAAGTAAAGAAAAAAATGTATGGTACAAATAAAAAAAATGGTGATGAAATTTGCGGTAGACCGCGCCCTTAATCACGCCTTTCGTTTTTAATTCAAAATTGTTAAAATTATTCCAAACACGTTTATATCTACTAATCGCTTCAAACTATCGCAGAATAATAAAAAAAAAACAGGAATACGCCTTTTACAAACATGATTTTGGGTCCATCAAAAGGACTGCGTTTTTTAATTATGTTTGACGTCTCGTGAACAGCTAGGTCATTCCAGACAGGCACACAACTTTACGCAAGAACAGAAACTGGGACGGAAACAAGCCACGGTATATATCAAAATAAACATCTTAGCATTCGCCTGAAGCGATTTTGGGAAATCATGGGATACCCAAATCAGTGTGGCCGGAGTCAGAAATTCAACTCAGGTTCTCCTTAATGTAAATCCAGCGTTCTACCGTTGCGCCATCTCGCTCGGTGAAAATTGCTATTATTATATTTTTTATAACTTTTCTACTCCAAAGTACCACTCGGATTCGTAAGACGCAAACCTAGACACCTGCTGTTGCACTTACTACATATTATCTAAATTTTGTGGTCAACGCTTAAAGTCCCAAAATAAAATAATCTAAAATGAAATCCACGTACACCAGTTTAGCGCGGTGCGTATAGAGGCCATGTGGTTCCAATCGAGCGTGGCAATCTGACCCTTGTCGTTTACCGTAATTCGGTAATTTACAAGTTTTTGAACCATAACATATATTCAAGTGTTATTATCAAAATTTACTCTTTGACAAGACGTAGGCTATATTCTTTATAAATTGATTGGCATTAAGAACGCAATGTTTCATTAATTTGTCGTACAGAATCATTGCAAGGGGCTTATAGCTTAACTTTCAAGAAATATTTCAAGTCCAATATAAGATGAACATGTAACACTATTATGATCTCCAAAATCCATCACAAATATCTTCTGTGCTTCAACATTGCCATATTTACAAAACAAATATTTTGAAACGGGCGTTATTACAGAAAATCAATAAATAAAATTTAGCATCTAGCTCTCCTCCTTAAGAGGTACAAGATAGGGATTTACATGTAGAATTTAATTAGATAAGGTTCAGTTCCTATTTAACCTACATTTGTGCCTCAACTGAATTTAGTTCATCTCGGTGCGGCCCAATGGATAAGCGGAGTAGCATTACCAGGGAAGCTACCTTAAATCAGACTGTACACTTTGAGCACGTGGTATAACTAAGGGCCGAAACTATAGACCTCTTTCGAATGACAACCAACTGCTCACCAATGCTTTCTCTATGAGGATAGCAGTTGGTTGTCATTCGAAAGCCGTTTATAGATACGGCCCTAAACCTGCAGCTACAGGGATTAACCAGTAAAGTGTTTTCCTTGTACTGAGGTAGTGTGATTGGAGAATTATTTCCTCTTCCTTTGAGCACCATTGGCAGGCCCTAAAATTTTAACGGTTCCCCGAACAACTCACATTCGTTTATAGTTATTGTTTATCATCGATTCCCTTGGAATGCTTCCATGCTTGACCGCTGGTTTGACCCACTTTGCTATATAATATTTTAGTGTTTTTTTTTCAAGTCTCTGAAATCTGTGAGCAATTAAGTAACAAGCTGTCCCATTGCATGAAACATTCAAAGACAGCAATTAAGTATTTTCATGTACCTTCATTTACATTCGAACAAACGTACCTACAGGATTTTTCCCCAGCATTGTTCATCCTGTAGCAATATTCTCTTCTCCTAGTTGCAGAAAATGTATTTTGTCCGAAAGCGATTTCATGTAAGATAACTAGAGGCAATTATATTTGTTGGAAAGAATTATGCAACATTTTGTTTCAGTGTCTCACGTTCACATCTGCAGCTGTGGTACGTAGTTATTGACAGCGAGCATTCATGTAGAGGCGTCACTCATTTGACTGTGCCAATGAGAATAACGTCACTGCGACACCGCCCGTCTGCGATTAGCGGGTAGATACCAAATATTTGTTGAAAGTTAAAAACAGCCAATCACTGACCATGAAGCACAACTGCAGATGTGCACGCGAAGCACTGAAACAAAATGTTGCATAGTTCTTTTCACCAAAAATCATTGCCTCTAAAGAAAACTGAGTCCCGCCAAATATAATGTAACGGGTAAATCCCACGCCAGGGCTGTGCGGAGGTAGTACACTTAACACTGGGTCCAAGTTGAGTTGTACGGGCTATAGAGTATTATTACTTCTAGGAAGAATGGAACTTTCGGGTGGGGTGGGCGTAATGGGGAAGGAACCTTGCTCCGTAGTTTCTTCTGGGAGCCTCCTCTCCCCTCCCCCTAACTACTCCTGCCCGCGGGGTAGGGGTTCATTTTGGAGGGGGGTGGCGAATTAATAGGCAATAACCCCGGCGTGTCGTCGTCGGGCCGTGTCGACCGCCCGCTAACGCCGACTTCATCACTGGCCGGCGGCAGTTGGTAGAACTGTTGTTTCTCCCTCACCCTCATTTCTCCGTTTCTCACCCTCCCCCCCCCCCCCCCTCTTCCGCTTGAGCCGACATAATGTGATGTTTATTCCCCGAACACAAGGCCGTCATTGGTGTTGAGCGGGGGGAGGTTTTGGAGCTATTTGGACATTACAATTTTTTTTATGGTTGCGGCACGGTAACTGGGAAGGCGATAAGTAGAATATAACACGTCCTTCAAATACCTCGTCGCCTCTAGGCGCGTAGTACTAAACTATTGTGCATTGTTTTCGTAGAAAATGTTTTCCAACGGGGCTACAAGCGATGACCCTGTTATTGTATTTGTGGAAAGTACAGTTCGTGATAAAAGTCGAGTTGCAGGTTTCTATATTTTGTTTTAAGACTACGGTTGATATTTTCTCAGCTAAAGCAACGTAAAAATGCCATTATACCACTTTTGAAGAGCTTAGTAATCATGTCTTAATTAGCTGACGGTATTTTTAAAACCATTAGGACACCGTTTGAAGCGTGCCTTCTTTTCGGTGATAAACGCATTGGAAACACTTTTAATAGTCATAAGTAAAAATAGTTTCTGTACCACACTACAGCATCCAACTAACTCGTTAAGTGTGAAAATTCTAAACAGTATATTTGTACGAAATAGTGTTAGTTTTGTAGGTGTGACTAGCGACTACATTTTCCTACTACGAACAATTCTTAGCATAGTGTTCCCATGACGGCATGTCTGTTCAAATTTGCAAGGATATGGCTGCATACATTTAGCAAAAAACCAACAGACTTAATGAAATGAAACAATTTACACGGAAATGGCATGCATCGAACTACATGGCAAATGCTATAAAATATAAAACAACGTATTTGTGAATCTAGGAAAATTGCCGAAAATAAATTATTTTAAAACAAAAGTCATTTTATCTCGACGAAATATTTAGTTATTAGCAAATAGCAGCAGCCCTGTTTACAACGACAGCAAATTAATAGCCATGAGAACTGTCAATTTGCTGTGGTGTATGTCGGCAGTAACAAGTGCGTCCCCTTAGATGTGACGAGCTGGCGTTGCGCGATAAGACGTGACTGCTGCATGACCCTGCTCTTTCGCGGCCCGTGGGAAACTGGTTCAGAAACACAAGCGCCGCTCTCCATGTATCGACCCGACGCGCTCTGTCGTGAGTCTAGGGTGTTATCGTCGCATAACTTGACTAAAAATGATATTGCTAATGTGATGATTGTATTGCGAACTTGAACGGCCTTAATCTCTTAAGTACTGTAACTTTGTCCGCGATTTAATTGTACGGCAAGAGGTAAACTGCACAACATAGAATTCCATAAATGGAATCGGATCAAATAAAAACAAGGACAAACATATAAGAAATAAAAATCAACATCGAAAAATCAAAAGAAAACCCCAAGACACCATCTAGGAAAGACAACACATGTTTGAGGTTTGCTTTTGGCGAAGAGACAATCAGAAAAAAATTAATGACCCACAAAATGAAAAAATACGACACACCAGTGAGGCGAAACAAAATAAAGTCCTCCCCCGTCTCACCTCCACCATTGAGATAGGGCTATTACTGTCTCTTAACCACTGTTGACGTTACGAGTCATTTATGGGCCAGTCGTCCTCGGCGGAATGTTATCTCAACATCTACATACTTCGCCTCGTGTCACCAGTCTTGTCGGTGAGCTGTGAGAACCTTCGGGGCTTATGTCGCAACCTGCTATGTATACGAGGCACCAGTGGCCAGGCGAAGAATGATCGTGGAATACAGCCAGTGAGCAGAAGTCGGAAGTCGTGGAACTGGCAGCGAAGACGACATACACGGCGAGATTGACGCATCACGAGTCGACTATTGGAGCGAGGTTAGGCTGTGTGTGTGTTTGTGTGGGAGTGAGACGGGCGAACAGGTTGGACTATCGCGAACATTTCTAGAAAGGAACTGGTGTAATCAGTGGTCTGTTTTGAGAGAGAGAGAGAGAGAGAGAGAGCGCGACTTATTTTACTAACTGTACATAGGAAGTAGGAATTTTAGATTACAGTAAATAATATGCTAACACGGTTCTACCTTTTGTGTGTGTGTATATATATGTATATGTATATATATACATATATATATATATATATATATATATATATATATATATATATATATATATATATATATATATATATATATATACGCACACACACATAGGGTGAGTCTGCAGGAAAAAAATAAGACG